>CASHTH010002673.1:0-15978 GCA_030341885.1 Geodia barretti | reverse complement strand
GCCATGATTCCTCCATCCGTTAATGTACCCACGGGAGTGCCGGAGCCACGGAAATTATCTTATGTTGCTTACGGTATGTCAATTTGCTGACTAGTTGGGGGGTGTAACGTTAAGTATGCAATAGGAACGAGAGGGCGTATCTTTCCAAGGAAGCCAAAGCTAAAGGGGAGGTACGTCAATAGTGGAGGTCTGAGACCTGACCGAGATAATCGTAGAGGGGCTGTGAAGCGAGGTCAAAGATACAAGAGAAGTGGTGAAGAGATGTGAAAGAGCGGGCGCTGAAGGGAATACACAAGATAGCTCTTGACGTTCTGGCGCACAGGTCTTATGTTAACCGCAACCCATGCATCGGGTGAGGAGAGCCCCTAAATTGGGGATGCAGTTGCAGTAAGGAGGTATTCTATGGACTTTGCAATCCCATACACCGAGGAGCAGGAGCAGTTCCGTCAGGAAGTACGAACATGGTTGGAAGAGAATATTCCCGATGAGATGAAAGAGCCGATAGATTCTAGGGACATCACCGAGGAGATGTGGAAGTTCTGGAGGGGGAATCACAGGGAAATGGGAGAAAAGGGGTGGCTCTTTCCTACCTACCCCAAGGAGTACGGTGGAGGCGGTCTAACTGCGGCCCACGCGACTATTCTCGAGGAAGAGCTTACTCGTGCCAGGGCTATCCGGTCCACCAGCACCACCTTTGTCTTCGACGACCTTATAGTGTGGGGCACAGAGGAGCAAAAACAGAAGTTCCTCGTTCCCATGCTGAGGGGGGAGAAGACCAATCACCAGAAACTCACGGAACCCAAAGGCGGAGCAGATCTGGCCAACTACCTGAGTAGGGCTGTACGGGACGGCGACGGCTGGATCCTCTCAGGGCAGAGCGTCTTCATCAGCGCCTGGGGTGACGAAGACTACTTTCCTGGCCCAATGCTGACGGACCCCGACGCACCGCGCCACCGGAACTTGGGATTTTTTATGATACCCAACCCCTCCCCCGGCCTAGAGGTCAGGGCGATGGATCTTCTCTCCGGTGATAGGCAGAAGGTCGTCTTCATGGACAACGTGAGGGTGCCGGGAGACCACCTCATCGGAGGCGACCACGAGGGATGGCAGGTGATGGGGACTCACCTTGAGGCTGAGCACGGTGGCCATGGCGGGGCTGCCCCTAGGCATGAGGATGTGGACAACCTTGTGAGCTACATTAAAGAGAAAAGGCATGACAGGGGCACCCTGGGAAGCGATGACGTAATCCAGCAAGTGGCCATGGATGCCGTCATAGAGGCTCATGTCCAGAGCCTCTTTACCAAGCGGACCTACTGGATGTACCAGAACGGGATGAATATTCAGTACGAGGGTAACCTATCCGACGTGCACGACAGGGAATCTGGCTTGCGCAACGCTCGGAGAGTGAGGGAGACATACGGGATGTACGGACTCCTGGGCGTAAGAGAAACCACGGCCCCGCACGGTGGCGCGCAGGAGGTGAGCCAGCGCAGCGCGGCTGGTCAACGGCACGCCGGCGGGAGCACAAACATCGCGAAGGTGGTCCTGGCTCGGCGTATTGGCATTAGCCGCACTCAGGAACGCGCTGCTCCTACGCCTTCAACCACTTCAAGCTAAGGGAGAATATGAAGGAGTTACCAAAGCATCTTTGTAACGGGGACGTTCTACCAGGCTTCAGGGGTGTTCCGGTTACAGCGTAATACCCTAGGCACCATTGGTCAGTTCTTCTGCAATTGCAGGCAGACCGGTAGCTATTGGAAAGGAGTGGAACAAGATGGCGATCAAATCGTTGGATGCAGTTAAACTCTCTATTGATGGTCCAGTGGCGATCATAACCTTGAATCGACCAGAGCGCCTGAATGCCGTGAATACGGAGTTGAGAGAAGGCCTTCACTCTGCCCTGGACGAGGTGGCAGTCAATGACGAGGTTCGCGCCGTCATCCTCACAGGCGAAGGTAGGGGGTTCTGCGCCGGGGCAGACGTTACTGGCATGCGCGCTCAGGCAGAAGGGGACCAGGAGGCCTTACGTCAACGTCGGGAGCAGGAAGCACAGGGTGGCATGCAGCGGCACCCGGCCCGGGCGCTGCCGGTCCACATTCGGGCAATTCCCCAGCCTGTCATCGCTGCGCTGAATGGCGTGGCTGCGGGTATGGGCCTCTCCATCGCCCTTAGCTGCGATATTCGTGTCGCTTCGGAGCAGGCTCGCTTCGCCAGCATCTTCATCAAGCGATCCATAATGCCGGACACGGGAGCAACCTACTTCCTGCCCCACATAGCGCCAGGCGTGGCAGCGGAGATGGCCCTCACAGGCAACGTATACGATGCCAAGTGGGGCTTGGAGAAGGGTCTGGTCACCAAGGTCGTCCCCCACGACTCTCTTCTGGCAGAAGCCAGGGCATATGCCGAGACCATCGCGGGCAATCCACCAATCGGGGTGCGTATGACCAAGTACCTAATCCAGCGCGGGATGGATGCCGACCTTCAGCAGGCCTTAACCAATGAGAGCTATTACAACTCCCAGGCTGCTCAGACCGACGACCGCAAAGAGGCCATACTATCCTTCTTGGAGAAGCGAGATCCTCAGTTCAAGGGAAGGTGATATCTTCCTCTCTGTGCTGTAACGCAGTGTACAGAGCCGACTGCGTCTTCATGTCGCGAATCTCATAAATGGCGAATCTCAGCCGCTCGCGGGCAGGTTGGTATCCTGACCTGCCTGCGAGAGTTGTACCGCTGTTTATGAATCAGAAGGGACATCAAGAGAGCCTAAAAAGAGACGCAGAGGGGTGGTCGACCACCAAAGGCTATGCCGGACACATACCCGGCTCTCCGGAGAAGGTAGCCAGGACCCAAGTGAACCGCCTAAGCGGGAGGAAGACTGGGAGTATCGCAAGAAGAGAGGGAAGAATTCCTAGGCATTTTCAACGCATTGTTTAGGATTGTATATAATTCCCGTTCTGGTGAACTGCATTGACATGGAGGTGTTAGTGGGTATAATGAGTGTGGCATAGCACCTTAACAGTTGAATAGTGGAAGGAAGGTTCTTTAAGCGAGTTTGATCCTGGCTCAGGACGAACGCTGGCGGCGCGCCTAATGCATGCAAGTCGAACGGCCCCTTAAGCCTTCGGGCTTCTGGGATAGTGGCAAACGGCTGAGTAACGCGTAAGGGATCTGACCTCGGGAGAGGGATAACCCATCGAAAGGTGGGCTAATACTCCGTACGCTCTCCCCACGCATGTGGGGCGAGGATAGCCCCGGCGCAAGCCGGGACGCCCGAGGAGGACCTTGCGTCCTATCAGGTTGTTGGCGGGGTAACGGCCCACCAAGCCTAAGACGGGTAACCGGTGTGAGAGCATGAACGGTCAGAGGGGGACTGAGACACGGCCCCCACTCCTACGGGAGGCAGCAGCAGGGAATTTTGCGCAATGGGCTAACGCCTGACGCAGCGACGCCGCGTGGGGGAAGAAGGCCTTCGGGTTGTAAATCCCTTTTCTGGGGGAAGAGTAAGGACGGTACCCCAGGAATAAGCCCCGGCTAACTACGTGCCAGCAGCCGCGGTAATACGTAGGGGGCGAGCGTTGTCCGGAGTTACTGGGCGTAAAGGGCGCGTAGGCGGCCTAGGTAGTCCTCGGTGAAATCTCCCGGCTCAACCGGGAGCCGCCCGGGGATACTCCTAGACTTGAGGACAGCAGAGGAGGGTGGAATTCCCGGTGTAGTGGTGAAATGCGTAGATATCGGGAGGAACACCAGTGGCGAAGGCGGCCCTCTGGGCTGTACCTGACGCTGAGGCGCGAAAGCGTGGGGAGCGAACCGGATTAGATACCCGGGTAGTCCACGCCCTAAACTATGGATGCTGGGTATGAGGGGTATCGAACCCCCTCGTGCCGAAGCTAACGCGTTAAGCATCCCGCCTGGGGAGTACGGCCGCAAGGCTAAAACTCAAAGGAATTGACGGGGGCCCGCACAAGCAGCGGAGCGTGTGGTTTAATTCGATGCAAAGCGAAGAACCTTACCAGGGCTTGACATGTCGGTAGTAGTTCCGGAGAAATCCAGGGCGACCCTTCGGGGAGCCGTCACAGGTGCTGCATGGCTGTCGTCAGCTCGTGCCGTGAGGTGTTGGGTTAAGTCCCGCAACGAGCGCAACCCTCGTCGCTAGTTGCTTTCTCTAGCGAGACAGCCCCTAAGAAGGGGGAGGAAGGTGGGGATGACGTCAAGTCAGCATGGCCCTTACGCCCTGGGCTACACACACGCTACAATGGTCGGGACAGAGGGTCGCGATACCGCGAGGTGGAGCTAATCCCATCAAACCCGGCCTCAGTGGGGATTGCAGGCTGCAACCCGCCTGCATGAACGAGGAGTTGCTAGTAACCGCAGGTCAGCATTACTGCGGTGAATACGTTCCCGGGCCTTGTACACACCGCCCGTCACGTCATGGAAGCCGACAATGCCTGAAGTCCGTGGGCTAACCCGCAAGGGAGGCAGCGGCCGAGGGTGGGGCCGGTGACTGGGACGAAGTCGTAACAAGGTAGCTGTACCGGAAGGTGCGGCTGGATCACCTCCTTTCTAAGGAGTCCTGTAAGTGTGGTACAACCACACCCAGGCATCCCAGTTCGGTCGATGGGTGATCGGCCCCAAATAGTGAGGTCGCAGCATGACCCGGTCCCCTTAACCAGGACCGGTGGGATCTCCCTCACCACCAGGGACCTTTCAGAACTAAACCCCTGAGAGAACCCATCGTTTATACACACATTCGGAAACTTTCCTTCCTTCCACTATCCAACCGTTAAGCGCTATCCATAAACACCAAGAGGGGGCGATTCACTTCGCCCCCTCTCTCGTATTAAAGGCTACGCGCCTCAATAGTGAAAAACGTCATTTACTCTTGCGCCCTGGTGTGATACTCTTGCTTATCATCTGTTTGCCTGGAGGTGCGGTAAATTGAATAGACGTACAGCAATTCTTCTGGTGGCCATAATGGCCGGACTCCTGGCGGTGCTTGGATGTACCAGCGAGGAAGCAACGAACACACCACCTCCACCCACGGCGACCGACGCCATGATGATGGCACCGGAAGCGACCGACGCCATGATGATGACACCGGAAGCGACCGACGCCATGATGGATCCCACAGTAATGGTGGAGCCTACGGTCATGGTAGATTCTACGATGATGCCAGAGGGAACCAGCCGCCTGGAAACCGTGATGGAGCGCGGCCATGTAATTTGCGCCAGCCGCAACGACGTACCCGGCTACGGGTACCTGGACGCCGCCGCCAACAACGTTGGCTTCGACATTGACCTCTGCCGCGCACTTGCCGCCGCCGTGCTGGGCGACCCCAACGCCATTGAGATCCGCCTGATTTCAGCGGCCGAGCGTGGTCCCACCATACAGTCAGGCGAGGTTGATATGCTGGTCAGGACTGTCACCTGGACCACTTCACGCGACGCCCAGTGGGGCAACTACGCCCAGACCATGTTCTACGACGGCCAGGGCTTCATAGTCAGGAAGGACCTGAATATCTCCAGCGCGCTGGAGTTGAAGGACGCTACGGTCTGCGTGACGCAGGGGACCACTACAGAGTTGAACCTGCAGGACTTCTCCAACCAGTATGACCTGAACATCACGGCGCTGACCTTTGAGGACACCGACCTGGTTGTGGCCGCATATGAGAGCCAGCAGTGCGACTCCTTCACCAATGACCGGTCGCAGCTGGCCGCTATCAGCACCGCTTTCGCCGACAGGAGCGCACACGTCATCCTGCCGGAGACCATCTCCGAAGAGCCTCTGGGCCCGGTCGTACCCCACGGCGATGAGCAGTGGTACGACATTGTGAAGACAGTTATGGGTATGCTCATCTACGCCGAGGCCTACGGCGTGAACTCCGGCAACGTGCCAACCGCCGAAACGGGCGACACCGTAGTCGACCGGCTCTTTGGCCTGTCGGGCTCATACGGTCAGGAAACCCTGGGCCTTAGTCAGACGGCGGCACAGGACGTAATTGGCAGCGTTGGCAACTACGGAGAGATTTACGAGCGCAACTTGGGGGCCGAGGGCATCAACCTGCCCAGAGAGAACGGCCGGAACGCGCTGTGGTCCGACGCTCGCTGCACCGATTGTCCCAAGGGAGGGCAGATTTACGCCGCTCCTCTGAGGTAAATCACTATGGCGGCCATACCGCGAGGACTGACCTATAAGGGCATACCGCTCTGGCGGCATACCCGGGTTATCCAGGGGGCGTTGCAGGTTACTTCCGGCCTCCTGGTGGTGTTCCTTGTAGCGTGGTTCTTCCTGAACATCAGCGGAGCCATGCGGGATCGAGAGATCCCGTATGGCTTCAGCTTTTTGTCTCGCCAATATCAGACACCTATCGGGCAGCATTTCCTGCCCTACGAGTCATCTGACAGCTTCCTCTACGCTTTTGGCGTCGCAGCCACGAACACGATAGTAGTCTCTATCGTAGGCGTCATCCTTGCAACGGCGCTGGGAATATTCATAGGCGTCTCCCGCATGTCCGGCAACTGGCTCGTTTCCAGAGCGGCGCTGGCCTATATTGAGTTCTTCCGTAACGTGCCGCTCCTGATTCAGCTGTTCTTCTGGTTCTACATAGTCCTGGCGCTGCCACAGGTCCGCCAAGGGCACGTCATCGCCGACAGAGTGTTCATCAATAACGGCGGCATATCCCTACCATGGCCGTATGCGACCAGACTTGACGCGGGGCTAGTGTTTCTGGGACTGGCAATAGTTGCAATTATCGCCGGGGTAATTGTTCACCGCGTTATGACAAGGCGCGAGCTCATGACCGGAGCGACATCCTATCCCTTGACGCTGGGCATTGTCACCGCCGTTCTTACCACTGCCATCAGCTGGCTGGCCATCAGCGTCGCGGTTGGCGAAGCGCCTTTTTACATCTCAACACCGGTGCCCCAGGGGACTTTCGAACGACTCGCAGGCGGCTTCACCGCCTCAGGGGGATTGATCGCCTTAATGCTGGGCCTCGTGATTTACACCTCGTCCTTCATTGCCGAAATCGTCCGGGCCGGCATTCAGTCCGTCGGCCGCGGGCAGACCGAGGCGGCCCGGTCACTGGGATTGACCTATATGAATACCCTGCGCAACGTGACCTTCCCGCAGTCGCTGAGGGTCATCATCCCCCCACTGATCAGCCAGTGCCTGAACCTTACCAAGAACAGCAGTCTTGCCGCCGCCATAGGTTATTCGGATCTCATGAACGTAGGCAAGACCATGACACAGACGGCGCCCGCGGTGTCCATAATCATTATGATAATGCTGGCGTACCTGGCCATGAGCCTGACATACTCGGTGATTGGAAACTTGTACAACCGTCACATCCGCTTCTCCTGAGGCCAGTCCGATGTCAACCAATCCCGACATACAATCTCCTGCACCGGTCCTGCTGCCGCCCATCACGGAGCGTGGGTTGATTGGCTGGCTCCACGCCAACCTATTCAGCAACAAATTCAACACCGCCCTGACAATTTCGGTGGGCATTATTCTGGGCTCTGCCACGTGGTTCGGGCTTAAATGGCTGCTTCTGGAGTCCGAATGGACAGTCATACCTACACTGGGCGGTCGATTCATTATCGGCACGTACAATACCGAGGCTGCGTGCCCTGGACAGGACTGCTTCTGGAGACCTCAAGCCGCCCTGATGCTGGTGACCATGCTGTTTGGCATGGCGTGGGTGGTGGCCGGCGGAGGGCTGACGAAGCGCTTTGCCATAGGAATTGTAGTGGTACTGGCAGCGTTCTCCCTGCTGCCCTACAGCCTGGACACGATGGGCATGGACGTGCGCCTTCTGCTGCTAGCCAACATCCCGGCTCTGGCAGTGGGCTGGGCCCTGGCCCGGTACACACCATTGGGCACCACACGCTGGCTGGCCATACTGGCCGTGCTTTCTTTTGCCATCACGCTGGTCCTGCTAAGAGGATTGCCGGGAGTGCCGGGTCTGCAGCCTGTGTCCGTTATCCACTGGGGCGGCCTTATGCTGAACCTGCTTCTGGCTGTGGCTGGAATAGTGATAAGCTTCCCCATTGGCATCGCTCTGGCGCTCGGGCGGCGCAGCAACCTGAGTCTGCCTACCGGCATTCTGCTGAGCTGGCTCATCGGCAACATACGCCGATGGCTACCCCTGCGCATTGTCATTGCGCTACTCTTGCTCATCGGCATTGTGATGTCGGCGCTCGCTCTCAAGGATATCTTGTTGTTTGCCCTGTTTCCGTTTACCGGCGCTGCCGAGGTTGTGCAGAGATTGCTGAGCAGCACTGTGCCGCTCCTACTCACTGGGGTCACTCTGGTCTTGCTCACCGTCGTCGAGTTAGCTCTAGTCCTGCCCAGCGAAAACGGTGCTGAACTTGGTGCGGCGCGCCGACTTGTCGCTGGTCAAGCTGCTGTGCGTAGCATTATTGAGATATTCCGCGGCGTGCCGCTGATAACGCTCCTCTTCATGTCCCAAACGCTGGTGCCCCTTGCCTTCCCGGAAGACTTTCCTCAGAACTCGTTGTTCCGCGCCGGTATAGTGATCACTCTATTCAGCGCTGCGTACATGGCCGAGAACATCCGAGGGGGCTTGCAGGCAATTCATCGCGGACAGGCAGAGGCGGCGGCGTCCCTCGGGCTGCCGAACTGGCAAATCACCATGTTCATCACCCTGCCGCAGGCCATTCGCAACGTGATTCCGGCTATAGTGGGACAGTTCATCTCCCTGTTCAAGGACACCAGCCTCGTGTACATTATCGGTATGCTTGACGTGGTGGAGATCGGCAGAGCATACATACAGGGCAACCCGGAGTTCATCCCCAGCGCAAAGGAACTGTTCATCTTCCTTGCATTTGTCTTCTGGATCTTCACCTACAACATGTCTTACGTGAGCAGAAGAATCGAGCAGAACCTGGGCGTCGGAAGGCGTGACCGCGCCTCCCACTTCCTCCTTTCCTGAGCCGACACCGGGCCGCCCTTCTACTCTCACTCCGACTGCGTCAAGGTCAACCATCCGTGCGCTTTCTGGCTGTGAATGTGGCTACTGGCGCTGGAATTATGGGTATGATGGAAAGAGACACCTATGAAATTCAGGAGGACAGACCTTGAAGACCACCCTTGAATTCGACCCCAGCTACGCCATGCTGACCCGTTGACCTGGACCCGGGTGAATCCATCAAGGCGGAGCCCGGAGCAATGGTGCTCCAACACGGCGTGGAGATGAAAACCGGCACAGGAGGCGGAGGCCTATTGGGCGGGCTCAAGAGGATGGTGGGTGGAGAGTCCTTCTTCGTCAACACATTCACCGCGGAAAGAGGCGGCGGACGGGTGAGCCTTGCCCCCAACTCACCGGGGGATATCGGGGAGTTTGAGCTGCGTCCCGGATCGAATCTCTTTGTCCAGTCCGGCTCCTTCCTGGCGTGTACGGCTAACGTGGAAACCGACACCAAGTTTCAGGGCTTCAGGGGCGTCTTCAGCGGCGAAAGCCTGTTTTTCATAAGGGCCTTTTCCACGGAGGGAATGGGGACGGTCTACTACAACTCCTACGGCGCCATCAAGCAGGTCCCGGTTGAACCCGGTCAAGAACTGGTTGTGGACACAGGCCACCTGGTAGCATTCACCGATGACGTGGACTACTCCATCGCAAGGTTGGCGGAATGCGCTCGCTCATCGCCGGCGGAGAGGGTCTGGTGATGAAGTTCAGGGCAACGGACACGTTTGGGTCCAGACCCGAAACCTCGCCTCCCTGGCGGACAAGCTTCTTCCGTTCCTGCCAAAAACGGGCGGCAACTAGCTATCACTGCGACCTCTATTAGCTGAGCATACCTGGGAATGAGTCCAGGAGTTTATTGCAACGCTGGCCTTGGGGATCAATTAAAGTACTCGTCCTCATTGAATCTTGTCCATGACCCGAACACAGGGAAAGGTAGCGGGAGAACGTTGTCAGGGTCGTTCAGCCTGAAGGACATCTTCTCGCTATCGAAGACGTCCCTGATGGAGAAGGAGACGCCCGTCGTTGGAATGCAGTCATCGCACTCTGAGGGAAACCCCTGCGCAGACCCCACCTCGTTGAAGCGGATGGTATACTCGGACCCACTTCCTCAACGCTATAGCTCTCTGCGAAGATCTCCCATTCGTTCACCGCATGGCCCTCTTCGGAATATTGCGCCCAGAGAGTGATGCCCCCATGTGAAATCGAGGATGACGGCTTTTCTGGGACTGGCGTCCAGGTGAGGATCGAACTGACGGAAAGACCGGCCTTGCAGCTCCTCGACTACCCGCTCTCTGTCGGCTTCCGATACCTCGGCAGGTCCGTATCGCAGCCTGATATCAACGTCCAAGCCAGCGCAAGCACTACCAGAAGGCCGAGTAACCGCAATGTCACCGCAGCCTGGCCTGGAGAGTAGCCAACACTACCACGCAACGCCGGCTTAGTAGATAACTTCCTCTTCAACCAGCCGGTCTATCTCCTCGCGGGACAACCCCAAGGAAGTCGTGGAAGACCTCCTCATTGTGCTGGCCGATCGCCGGCGCGGCATTGTACCTTCGCTCCGGTATGGCGCTGAACTGGCCCTGCAGCCCCATGCTCACGCGCCGTCCCACCTCTACATGGTCAGTCTCGATGAACTGGTTTCTGAACTGGAGCTGAGGGTCGTTTATCAGCGCCTCGTTGTTCTGGGACGGACCGGCCGGTACGCCCACCGCCTGAAGCCGCTCCATAACCTCCATGTTGGTCAGCGTGAGCGTCCATTCGGTGATGAGGGCGTCCAACTCCTTAACGTTACTGATGTCTGCTGAAGGAGTCGCAGAACCGCTCGTCCTCCAGCCACTCCGGATGCCCGGCGGCCTTGCAGAACGCGGCCCACTGCTGCTCGTTGTGGACGGAGATGGCGACCCACTTGTCGTCGCCCTGGCATCGATACAGGTTGTGGGGAACAGCCAGGTCATCCCTGTTCCCGCGAGGCTCCGCGACTCTGCCGTTCATCGAGTAGTCCAGAAGCTGGCCGGGGATCATGCTCATCACCGTCTCGGCCATGGAGTGGTCGATGTAGAGGCCCTCTCCCGTGCGCTGCCGGTGATACAGGGCGGTAATTATCAGGTAGGCGAGGGTCAGGCCGACGGTGTAGTCGGGCCATGTGCCACCCATTCCGGTAGGCGTGCCGCCCTCGTACCCCGTCATGGAAGGCAGGCCTGCGAAGGCCTGGTTCGCCGGACCCATTCCCGCCACATCTCCCAGAGGGCCGGTCTTGCCCAGGGAGGAGTTGGCGATGAGAATGATGTCCGGCTTGATGGACTTCAGCTTGTCATACGTCAGGCCGAAGCGCTCCACGACCGGAGTGGTGAAGGCTTCGTTTACGACGTCCGATTTCTCGATTATGCGGTAGGCTAGCTCCTGCGCCTTCGGCTTGGTCAGGTCCAGCGTACAGCCACGTTTGCTGTAGTTGACGGAGTTGAAGGTCGCCACCCTGTTCCACGACGGCTCCGGGCCAGGGATCACACCCCCAACGGCGCCGCTGCGGACAAGGTCAGGTCGAGCCTTGCTCTCTATTCTTATGACATCCGCGCCCAGGGTCGCAAGCCACTGGCCGGCAAGCGGGGCGGCGAGAATCCATCCGAAATCTGCAACCCTTACGCCTTCAAATGGTAGCTTTCCCATGGCTTACCTCCTGCGATTGCTGCTGTATTACCCCTAGATTACGCCGGACTGGTAGAGGTGTACCAGGTCCTCCGGCGAGCGCCCAAGCTCGCGGACGAACACATCGCTGTTGTGCTCGCCGAGCAACGGAGCGCGATTGCGGATCACGGACTTGATGAGCCGAGAGCTTGTAGGAGATGCCGGGGTACTCATAAGTGCCGGCAATGGGGTGCTCCACGTCCTGGAAGAACTCCCGGTAGCGGTACTGCTCCTCGGCGTAGACGTCGGCGGCGGTGTTGAGGGGAAAGACGCCCAGGCCGGCTTCCTGCCCCATCTTGAAAAGCTCCTGCTTCGTGTAGTCCATCATCCAGGACATTATGTGGGCTTCCAGAATATCCGTATTCTCCCGTCGCGAATCGGGCGTCGAGCAGATCTCGTCCTTGGTCCACTCCGGATTCCCCATCATGTTGCAGAGGCGACCCCACCGTATGTCGTCCCTCTGGACGCCGAGCCCGGCAAAGAAGCCGTCCTTGCACGGCTTGAACCTGGGGATGCCGTTGCCCTCCCGGGGCGTTATCTCGCCCGTGTAGGTGTACTGGGCGATGCGAGGCCTCTCGGTGCTGAAGATGGCCTCGTGCTCGGAGATGTCAACGACTGCACTCGCCGTGACTTCGCGCTGGAGAGTGCGACGCTGTGTGCACGCGGCACGCCATCATCCCGCGCGATAGTAGCGGTACACAGACCCCTTCAGCACGCGGTACTGCTCTCTCGAGGTCGGTCACCACTCGTTGACGTCTCGTAGCCCGGCCACCATTGGAAGAGCACACTCGCTGCCCGACGGAGTCGCGTGGAGGCCCTGCTGCCCGAACGCCACGAGCTGACGGACACCATCATATGAGACCGTGGTTTAGAGCGCTCAGATGTCGTAACCCAGACCGCTCTTCCACGCTACCCGGCCAGTGATTGTTCATCATGAGAATGTCGGCGCCACCTGCGAAAGTTCACTCCTTGAACATGCGCTTGCCTTCGGCCTTTGCAAGATCGAGGGTGACGCCGCGCTTGTTCAGGTTCAGATAGAGGAAGAGGCCGCTGGTCTCCGGATGGGGAACGTCGCCCGGAAACGGGCCTACGCGTCGGGACGTGTCGCCTGAGAGCCGGGGGCATCAAACTTGATCACGTCCGCGCGCAACATGGCCGCCATCAGGCGGGCGGTCCCAAGGCCCGCTAGACGCAACGTCGCCCCACTCAATTACCCCTGAGAATCTTTTGAGAATTCCATCCTTCCAATCAGGGCCTCCCTAAGATCAGCACACTCCTGACACGAGAGGACCACCCGTTCGCAGAGCACCCCCCATATCACCGCGATACACGTCAGAATCCTTGCGAATGATACACTCCCACGAAGAGCCGATGATATGTCTCGGCAAGCGTCACCTGTCCAACACTGTGTTGAGATACGCATCCGCTACGCACGCCTTGGCCAGTCCAGGAGGACTAGCTAAGGAGGGGGTCAGGAAGGGCACTTGACATAATGTGACAAAATTGCCCGAAACTCGCCAACCAACCCCTTGTGTTGTAAGACGTAATGCGTGATATAAAGGAGCGGGGCCACTTTTGACCCGCTACGGACATGGCCAACCACGACTAGACGACCACTGTAGCTACAGCATAGGGACAGAGCGCCAGCCTGCTAAAGCCGAGGCGGGACAGTTCACAGCCTCACCAGGTCGCCAGCCACATCATAGGGGTGGTGCGCACCCTCCGCAAGATAGAAGTTTCGTTCTATGGGCCCTGCCAATTCAGGTTCCTGAATCTCTCCATAGCTTGTCTGCCAGCTTCCGCCGATTCCTCCTTGGCACGGTCACTCGGAGGATCATCCTCGCCAGTCCAGCCAAGGATATATTTCGGATACTGTTCGGATCCTAGGTCGCCTGACTCCCGGCCGACCAACACCTGCAAAAGAATCCAGCCCTCTGCCAAGTACTCGTTGACACCCCATTCGTCACCATTGATGAATTCAATGATATTGCCTTCCAGCTCCATGATGCGCTTGACCTCGTGTATTCTTGCATCAGACATGCAATATTCTCCTGTTCCGTAGTAATGCCATTATACATCCCTTGACACACCCCCTCCACTGGCTCCACCCTTTCTGCAGCAGGCAACTCGGATGGAGTATAATGCCAGTGCGTTACCCTCAGGAAGATCTGGAAATGCCCGCTTCTGGGCAGCCAAAGGAGGAGAACATGGCGGACTTGGACCTTCAACGGGACAGCACAGCGGTGGTCATTATGGACTACCAGAACGATATAGTAAGCAACTACTCCACGGACGGAGAGGACCTTCTTCAGAGAGCGGCTTCCGTACTGGAGAGCGCGCGGCAGGCCGGAATCCCGGTCATTTACGTGGTGGTCCAGTTCCGGGAGGGACACCCTGAGGTGCTGCCGCGCAACCGCCAGCGCTTTAGTAACCGCCTTGTGGAGGGCACGCCCGGCGCAGAGGTGCACCCGGCGGTCGCTCCGCAGCCTGGCGAGGCCGTCGTGGTCAAGCGGCGCACCGGCCCCTTCTCCACAACCGACCTTGATGCAGTGCTCAATTCCATCGGCGCAACCACTCTGGTCTTCTTCGGAGTCGCCACCAGCGGGTGCGTTCTCACAGCCGTGCGATGGGCCGCCGACGTGGACTATCGCTTGGTGGTCGTGGCGGACTGCTGCGGCGACCAGGACCCGGAGGTGCACCGCGTGCTCACGGAAAAGATATTCCCCCGCCAGGCGGATGTGGTGACGGCGGAGGAGGTATCGGCAGCTTTCAGAGAGGCAAAGTGAGGATGAATATGGACGGAAAGATGATAGGGGTTGCCCTGACGGCGCAGAGCAGCAGAGAGGCTCTTGACCAGGTGCAGCAGCTGGACTACCTGGGCATCCCGGCCGCCTGGTCCACCACCGGAGGGGCCGGCGGAGACGCAATCACCTTCTTCGCGGCTGCCTTGATGAAGTCCCGGGACGTGCTTCTGGGGACTTCCATTATCCCCACATACCCCCGTCACCCCCTTGTCACGGCCCAGCAGGTGCAGGCGCTGGACAACCTGGACCCGGGGCGGTTCCGGCTGGGAGTGGGGCCCAGCCACCAGGCCGTCATAGAGGGGACTTACGGAATGGAGTTCAAAGCCCCCCTGGGCCATCTGCGGGAGTACCTGCAGATCCTCAAGACCCTGTTCAAAGAGGGTCAGGTGGACTACGAAGGTCGATACTACAATGTCCACGGCCGCATCTCCTCACCGATTGACGTGCCGGTTATGGCCTCCGCCCTGCGGCAACGGGCCTTTGAGCTGTGCGGCGCCGAGTCCGATGGACGCCATAAGCTGGGTGTGCCCCGGCGTCTACCTGCGGGACGTGGCCGTCCCCGCCATGAAGGCCGGAGCAGAACAGGCCGGCCGTCCTGTGCCTCCCCTGATTGCCCACGCCCCGGTCTGCGTCCACGACGACCCCGCCGAGGTGTACGCCGCCGCACGGGAGCAGATAGGGTTCTATCCAAGAGCGCCCTTCTACGCCAGCATGTTCGCCGACGCCGGCTTCCCGGAGGCGTCCAATGGAATGTGGAGCGACGGTATGCTGGACGCCGTTGTACTCTCGGGAAACGAGGACCAGGTGGAAGAGAAGCTGATGGAGCTATTCTCCTTCGGGGCCACCGAGATACTCGTATCGCCCATAACCGCCGGAGGCAACAGGAAAGTCTCCCGGGAGCGGACGCTGAATCTGCTGGCCCAGGTATCGGAGTCGATTGAGCAGTCGTAGAATCGCCGCACCTCCTGATCGCCGACTCCCACTGAGGGCGTGAGGTTGGTACAAAAGCCGTTGGAGTGAGCTTGTATGACGCTAAAAAGGGCTGCCAGGAGAAACGACCCTTCCCCCTCACCCACGCCCGCCTACCTGTGGTCTTCGGGCGAACTGGTCCCCTGGGAAGAGGCGACCATCCACATCACGGGCATGGCCTGGACATCCATCTCTGCAGTCTTTGAGGGAATCAGGGCCTACTGGAACGAAGACGAGCAGGAGCTTTACGTGTTTCGCCTCCAGTCGCACCTGGACCGCCTCTTCGACTCCATGAAGTGGTGCGTATGTCCCCGCCGTATACATCGGAGGAAATTACCACCGCCATAATCGACCTCCTCAGGGCCAACCAGGCGCGGGAGGACACCTATGTTATGCCGGTGGCCTACTTCAGCGGCGACGTGGCCGGCTACAGGCAGCCTACCAGCAGCCCGGCGTAGTTTTCGTCACTGCCAGGCCCAGCGCTTCCAACATGGGCAAGAACCGCCCCAGGGCACAGGGTGCGGCAGCACCCAGACA
>CASHTH010002672.1:0-13131 GCA_030341885.1 Geodia barretti | reverse complement strand
AAAGAGAGGTGTGAAAAATGTAATGAAGCGAGGTTGATTCGTTATTATCTGCACGGCACAAAATCCTGCGGACACCCACACCATTACAGAGTCAATACCTCAGTAGTATTCACCACATCTAATACTACTCTCGCCACTTCTCCTGCCTCGCCAGTAATATCCCATCCCATTATCCACCACTCAACTACACGAATACCTCAGGGTTGATTCCCCCTTTACACCAATCACAGCATTACAGTTGCAGGGATGGAGAGTGAGGAGCCCCATTGATGTCCAAGGCTTGATGATTACGTTGTTCCTATATAAGACAGTAAGTATGCTGTTTAACACAGCTCAATATTAAACTGAATGGATATGTTATATTTTATCCTTTACAGTGGGATTGTGTGAGTTGGTTATGATTGTTGGATAAGTCGTCAACTGACATTGTCGAGAGAGAGAAACAAATGCATGCTACAGTCATGGCTGGATTGGCCGACAGGTTAAAACAACATATACATTTATTAGAGGGTACACTATCTGTTTTCTCATACGCCCGTTCAAATTTGTATCCAACCTTGTTTATCACCGCATTCATTACCCCCACTAACACCCTCTTTATCCAATTTGAGTGTTTGACCACTCCTACCCCCCCACACCACAGGACCACAAAGCATGACGACCCACTCCCTGCTCTAGTTATCGTAAAAACATGTAGTGAAACTATACGAGTTATGATAACCCCAAACGCAAAAACAAACAAGTCAACTACATACAAAAGATGTTGGAAACGGTTTTCAATGGAATTGTGAAGAATCAAGTACAATTGTACGGCCAAAAACCGTGGGCGTGTTTAGCATGACCTCTTTTCAGTTATGGCCCTAGTTTTTGTGGTGCAAAAGTGACGAGGATTGCATATGAAATTTTGCAGACGCTGTGTGGAGAACGAATAGGAAAAAAGAGGTAGAGTAGTCTGTATCTTTATGCTGAGTGCCAATGTGAGTGCACGAAGCTTCTAGTTGAGTCTCACTGTAACTCGACAGGACCATACGGAATGTCAATGGGGTTCATAGGCTTTCGAGTGAACTTGCTTTAGGAGAACACCTTGAAGGAGTAGGAATTATCAGGCATGCGTATGTAAGTTTGTACTTACGGTATACATCATTATTCTAGAAACGTTCGTAGTCATGCATCTGATGACTGTGATTGGTCAGTAGAACGTGGTAGAGAAAGAGGTAGTCAGCCGGAGAGTTTGGTATATGTTGTAGTGGTCTGTGCGCCGATCGCGTCTGCTGTGTCACAGGACGGCGCCTCCCTGTTAATCTAATTAGTTTTGCTAGACTGCGCAGCAGCACATCACACACCTATTCAACTCCAAAACTGTTTGATCCTTTCTTGCTTCGATGTCGATTTATTTTTTGTGGGCTTTTGTTCCGCTATACATTCTCTATGAGAGAGATGCTGACTTAGCAAAATTTTTTTGCAACTCTTACTAGTTCTATGACGCGTGTCCACCTCCGTCTTCACATACATAACGGTTTTAACCTATATTTCCCTAAATGGTAACATTAACTTTTGACTATGACACTTGAACACTAATCAAACTTTGTTAGAATGTGTCTGACAATGTAGACGGCATTTTAACAAAAAGTGATGTGTGTAACCAATCCAGGTCAGAGAAGATGCTTCGTCGAGTGTTTCAAGAGTTCTTCTCCTGCCTTCGTCTCTGTACTGACTTATTCATAGTCTTCATTCTAGAGTGTGCCCACTGCATTGCCTTCCACGTCCTTCGCAAACTCCTCTGTGGACTCCTCTTCACCTGTCTCTCCTCTCTCTCTGCTCCCGGACTAACAGACTGCTACAATGTCGTGGTGTGGCCTCTGGCTCTCTGCTGTCTCCAGGTAGTCTAAAATGACAGATTAATTTCTTTGTTAGTAACTATTTGTTGGTAGGTGAATTTGCATTCTATACAGAGTGTGCCTGTCAAGGTATGTCGAGCAGGAGTGTTGGTTCTGGGTCCGTGTGTAGTGTCTTGAAAAACGAGAGATAAAATTCTTAGCTAGGTGTTCTGGAGTGAATTTGCCAGTATGTACATCATTTTAGAGTGTTCCTGCCCACTGCATTGCTGTCTCCAGGTCTGTCGAGCAGGTGGATTGGTTCTGGGTCCATGTGTGGAGTGTCTGGGTTGGCCGGGAAATGGTTGCTTGGTGATGGTGAATCCTTCAATACCAGTCAACATAGTCTTGACAGGACAGGATGGAACCCACATTAACGTCTCGTAGATCATTTGCAATAGAATCAATATCTATTATAATAGATACCTATGTGAATGATGTATATACGCTATCAGTATACTTTCTCCAATGCACATTTTTCTATTCGGACTTTAGAGGACAAAAAGAGCAACAAACAAACAACCACAAAGGATAATCAAGCCATAGCTGGTGGTTTAGACCCAGCGCATCCAGAATGGGAGAGCAGCTGGGTGCGGGCATCGCGGATGCTGTTTACACGCCAGAGAGAAAGAGAGGAGGAGGGAGAGAGAGAGAGCATGCCTTTGAAATGAGTCAATGGGGCTCGTAAGTTGGTGATTGCAATTCCCGCGCAGGCGGCGCGCGCGTGAGGGCTGGTGTGCAGCCTCTGTTCACGCGCATGGCGTATACTCATAGTGGCGCGGGAACGATGGCAGCAGATGCTCAGTCACTTGCGAATCAGATGAGTATAAGAAGGCCATGAGATTTCTCTCGCCAACGCGTAACTGTCGCACGAAGCGCGCTAACCCAAGCGAATGTGCAGTAGTACAACGACGATTTGTCGATTTCCAGTCCAACTTTTTGCCAATCACATGGCGCTTAGCTATGTTATCGTATATAGTAGTCATCGCTTACAGCAAGCAATACAAAATAACACCGTGTCCGCTAAACAAGGCAGATTGCTGGTAAGTGGTAACGCTCTCGCCAACTCAACACGGCAATAATACACAAGAGACCACTCTCAGCGCACAAAGTTAGTAACCCAGGTAGGGATGGCTGTGGGGCTCCGCCGCGATGATACCGGGGGGAGGTCTTGTGTCCTGGTTCTCGGTATCATCATGGTCATCTGTGCTTGCATGTGGCTCATGTGGAACGAAGTGAGTGCTATATCGTTTCCCTCCTCTTTAAGATCGTTCCTTTGTGTCTAGAGAGAGTATGCAAATACCTACAATATGCTGGTGGAGACACAGAGCGAGTGCACCCCGTTGCCGAGTAGCGAGATTGTTAACCCAATCCTGAACGAGAAGTTGATCTACATTACTGGCAAACTTGGCACCAGTGGCCCAGTCTATGACAACCAGTTTAACGTTTCAGGTACTGCAGTCAAGCATTATTATTACTCAACTACTTTCTCTGCAAACTGTTTGTCTGAGAGCACTTTGTAAAGACCAAGAAAAATACTCTCTTGCATTAATGTTTTATATTATGATGCTTATACGCAATATACTCAGGTGACTTTGTTAAACTGAAGAGAAACGTAGAGATGTATCAATGGATTGAAGAGAAGGAAAAAGGGTATATTAAATGTTTATGCTTGCTGTTACCAAATCATGTATCAGTACAGTTACCACTACAAGAAAGACTGGAGGAGCGAAGTTATGAATAGCAACCTGTTTTATGACCCTGATGATCACCATAACCCTGGGTTTCTTCCCTTGACAGACATGGAATGGACTGCTGATATATCCACTATAGGTTCCTATGAGCTATCAAATGACGCAGTAGCTAAAATAAGCAACTTTCGGCATCTTCACCTTACTCCTAAGGAAAATGTTTATGGAGACACGGTTTATGCTGGAGATCGACTAAAGCCAAAGGTGGTGATAGTTATGGCAAGCAACAATACAGGCATTAGCTTCATTATTTTCATTGTTCTTCTCTAAATAGCTATATAACCGAGCAGTATTTCATATGATACAGGTTGGAGATATACGTGTCTCATACAAATATGCGGGGAGAGCAGTAAAAGGCAAAGAGGATGTGGTAATTAACCTTTAAAATACCTCTTTACGTAGGGCTGCAGCAGGAACTTATAAATCCTTAGTATCTTGCACAAGTTGATTTTGTCAACACACAAAAACATTTTGTTGTACCAGCAGAGTGCAGCAATAGAGTTATTGGGTTGACACATGTTTTAATATTTGGACAAAAGGTGACTGTAGTAGCCAGGCAGAGTCCAGGCCCAGTATTAACACCATTCTATACTGCTGATGGTCACGGCATACTCTTTGTCTATCAAGAGAGCCTTGGCTTCGAAGTAAGTTGCAGCTATATGTATAACCTTCATGCGTGCATAAGCTGCCATTTCTCTTCCTTTCTGGTGTGGTTGTATGCATTTTGCTCATTACAGGATGTGTTTAATAGACAGTATTATTCGAACCGGATCAAAACATGGCAACATCGACTGTATGCATTTCTACTGAATGTCTTAGGGTGTTTCCTATGTCGTTTTTGGTGGGTTCCTAGCATAATCGATGGTTTCCGCATTTCAACTTTGATTGTTATTATTACCTGGCTTTGGTACCAACCACTCTATGGAATTCCTGCATTTCTGATATTCATCCTAATAAAAGTGTGTTGCTCATAACCAGAAGAAAACATCTTGAACACCACATTAGAGAGTGGACATTGCAAGTTTGTATTTAGTTAGCGAATATATATTTTATATAATAATTTATATATAGACTTAGTTAATATACTAGCTATTGTAGAATGTGTAGCTATGCCATCATAGCTAGTATGGTATTTTGTATAATTATTTTCTCTATCCTGGTGTATTCTGCTGAGCCTGCATAAAATATTTTGCTGGCATAGTTGTAGTTGCAACTGAAAGTTGAGTAACAAGGACAAATACCAACAAGCAAGGAGTCAGGAGGTGTGGTGGTGCCACACAGAGCAAATGAATTGCTTATTGAAACAATATTCACCTCTGCAACATGTTATGCCCTCCTTCCAACCACCTCACAAAAGCAGGGATGGAATGATATATATATAATATACTAGGTATATACCATGCCCATCCCTATATATTAAGTACTACCGTACTTAGTGATAATATGTGCCTTAATGAATTATGCAAAAGTAGTTAAAATGGCCTGTGATCTCTGTGCAGCCATAAAGGGTTAGGAAGGTTAACACATCATTAAAGTGTATGGCATTGCATTGTATACACGCCTATAGAATCTTGAAACAGTCGATTTCAGCACAGAGATTGCAGGTCATTTTTACAAAATTCATGGCAGGCACGTATAGCATTCAATCCGTGCTTTTACGAGGTGGTTGGAAGGAGGGTGTAGCTAACATGTTTGCAATGAATGTATGTCTCATTGTTATTCATTTGTTTGTTACTGAACACCGTGGTCTCGAGACCCATACAGCACTCGGCTGCACCCCGTGCTGTATGAGTCCTCGCATTTAGGGTGGTCGATTGCATTAGCAAGACGTCTGATGAAAGAGATAGTGACTTTTTATGGGTTACAACAAGGAAAAGCCATCACTTACGTACCTCTCTGTATCTCACTATTAAATGTGTTTTGCGTTATACACTATTATGCGGTATGCAATGCTGTAGCTACCATTATCAAAATCTAGCAGCTCATGAATATGTCATACCGATATTAACAACTTAGCTGCACCACCCCTTTTACATTCTCTTTCCTAGCTACTCTCCGTTGGTATTCATCCTATATAATATTCAACACTTCCTACAACTCTCTGCATGATTTCAATCGGATCATGAGGTAACAAAATCGGCCATAAGGCCACTCCAAGTTGCATTCCGGTTTCTGGTCAGGGCCTTTTCAAAGATGCTGGCGGGCGGGTTTATTCATTATTAAAATTTGTACACTTAGTAATAATAATGGCCACAAAAAATTCGTAGTGGGAAGACAGTCAAAACGAGACAAGTGCAGTATACACGGCACAGCATGCGCAGTTGATAATTACCAAAACTGTGTTCTCTTGAAATCGGTGCTGGCGGCGGACCAGAAACCGGTATACAACTTGGAGTGGCCTAAACTTTGGATGTCAGCACGCTCGGCGGCACTGACCTTGCATTCTTTCACCGGTTAATTGGAATTCTTTCGCGATTCACGCGCAAACCTCCTCTGGAGACAGCGAATCAGATTGCAGTGTTTGCCGAGATCGTGAAATATCACATGATATTGTGCAAACCTTCGCAACGATGCTTCGTAAACTCCGCTTGTCCACGAACGAAAACTGGCTTTTCTGTGCATGCACTCGACAATGATGAGTCAGCACAACCAAGAAAACGCTCTATATAATTATCACATATTATTACAAGTGGAAAAATCATTTCTTCAAAATATTGTTCGATATTAAACTTTGCTTATAAACAATAAAACAAAGATATAGGGATGTGTCATGTAGCTTTGTGCAACTTTGCTGTGTAATGACCCCTTGTTTCTTCCTTTTTGGTGCTTCAAGCCATCCCTATATCCCCCTTTCATTTTGAAGAAATGATTTTTCCACTTGTTTCCACTATTTTTAACAGCTTATGACAACACTGCATTTATTGTTACAGTCACTCTGATGTTCATGGGTATGTTGTAGATAGGCTACCATAGACAAACTGTAACTGTTGAAAGTAGTAGCTAATGGAGCTGCTAGTGCCTGAAGTTGAAGCGGGGGCTAGATACCGCATTCACCTCATGCTCATACACCGGCTAACATGTATTTTGCAACTTCGAGAGATCCATGTGTGAGGCACGAGCTGACGATGACACACTAGCAAAAAATTATTGTGCGAAGTCCTTTTTGGTTGCTCCAAACACCTTATCCCCTCCTTAACCCTCCCTCCCTGTATGCACAATGTGTATATATATATATATATATCACCTGGCATGGGAGCGTGGTTAGGGGTGACATCCATTTGAACTTTGGCTTAGTCTTAGTAGGACTGTTCGATAGCTGTGAGACAAAGCCTGGGACTTGAGGGGGTAGGCTATCAATAACCAGTGAAAAGACTCATGTGTTTTGTGCACATGTTGTACTTCCTCATGTAAAATGGATGGACTAATAATATAATTATTATAGCCATTAGCTAAGCAAATACCACATAGAACATAATATACTATAACAACCTCTTGAAATATCATGTACACAGACATTCTTCTACGCTGTCTTCCTATTCCTCCAACTATGAATATCTTCTCAGGTGATTGATTAGCTACCAAACACCTCCTCCTCCCAGTAGCCAAGCAACAAATCTCCACCCACTTTTGGCCCACTAGCTGGTGTATACAGTAAAGTGATGACTCTCCAAACCCTCCACCGATGACTACCAGCTCTCCACAGAGTTGCTGCTGTCGAATCCATCTGAGGTAGAGTGGGGAGATCTCTCCATGTAGATGCAGGTGACATAGAGTGCAGTGGTGGTTGTGATACTGGTTGTAGAAGAGAGCATGAGTAGCCATGAGTATCACTTCCTATTATATGCAATTGATCACCACATATTGCGGCTGAAGGAAAAGGGAGAGGTTCTTGCATATTGTCTACTTTGTACCACTTTTTGCTTTTCACTTTGTGAGTATTTCAACAGTTTTAGTCCAGTTGTCAATATTAATGCACCCTCCAATGACAGTAACATAGCTGCAGTCAGACGTACTAACTACAGCAGGGCTGGAACGTGCAGTTCTCATAGCGGATAAGTCTCGCACCATAGTTCATTCTGCCGAAGTGTGAGCAGTTTGTTGGTGGGGAACGATGCTTCTCGTCCTCCCACCGCAGTCGGTTCAAGATTTTTAAAGTATGATTAGTCCAGAGTTTTGATAATGGCACGATACAAGTTGCTCGGTATCAAAATGATACATGTTGAGTGAGGTGGAGTCATGTGATGTAAAGTACGCAAATTTGCCGTCAGTTGCTACGGATCCTCTGTGCATGCAACGAGGTGGTATCTTGCTCTTATGGCGGCATTGAACCTTTAACTGAAGGGAGACACAAAGTCGAATGCCTGTAACTTCATGTCATACTTTCTGTCAGTGATTATCTTTTTTAACATGGAAGGCTTTTTGACAACAAACAATAATCGAGGAACACACACATGCCTATGAGCACACATTTTGAATATCACACTGATGCATTCCTCAGTGCATGACACTCTAATAATCATTATAGAAATGAATAGCATGTGCATGCACACGGTGCACTTGTGCTGGTTGTTGTGCAGGTAGTGATGGTGCAGGTGTACACGTCATTGTGTGGCCAGGAATGCTCTGAGTATTATGAGAACCAACAGAATTCACGGTAGCTAGATGCTAAACTTTTATGAATACTGATAAAGTGGCATGATGATCTCATGCAGAAGGTACAATATGCCTGCTGCTGTACTTTTAATTTTACACAATGCATGTATGCAGCTTTGTTCCATGAGGTAAAGTCTTACATGTTCCTGTACAGCAATATTTTTCTTGGTCTAGCTGTAGGTTGTAGATTAACTATCTCGTATAGTGTGCAATAGGGTAGAGGGTGTGGTGGTAGAGCTGGTACAGTGGGTCCCACTTAATATCATACCGTTTAGTAGAATATCCCGTTTATAACCATACAAACTCGAAATCCAAAACCATTTCCTATACTTTCCCATACATTTTACTCCGTTTTATAGAATACGGATAATGTCATATCCCGCCTATTACCATAGAAAAATTGAGCAATTTTGGTTTTTGCCCGCATATTGTCATTATTGCACATGCGTAATTAGGCATTCTACAACGTTGGGCTGGAGTTTTGCAACTCTCCATTCTCCACCTGGCTTCATTAGCTTATGTAAACAGCTGAGCTAGCCTACCTACATTAGCTTAGGTAAACAAACTGCATTGTGCGCTATCTAGTTCACAATAATGCTATACACTGTATACACACCTGGAGTATACACAGTATACGCGCCGCTATTATAGAATATCCCGCATATTATCATATTTTTTGGATGCACCGCGGGTATGATATTAACGGGACCCACTGTACTACGTTCTGAGAGTTGAGAAAGTAACTTACCTCATTGTGAAATGTACGGAATATGTATGCCAACACAACGCATTTCTTTTAAAGCTATTTGTATATATACATAGGCCTCAAAGGTACATAGGCCTCAATGCAGGCAACTTTTGAGCATTTTGTGGCCACATAGCAAGAGAGAAGGGTGCTCTTCTGATAGTCATATGCATCATGAGAGAAGTCAAAATGCAGATGACCTACACTACACGATGAAATGCATTTCATTTATTGATGGACGGATGGATGTGTATGCTAGGAAAAGACTCGGTCTCAGCAAAATGCAGTGGGTGCTGATTTCACATCTCCAAGCTGCGACAAAATTAATTCCAGAAAGATCAATTTCTGAAAATGTTCGGTTAGCTAGCTAGAACTGTATTTCTGTTGCAGTTTTAGTAGTTTGTATGCCAGAAGTAGGAGAGATTTTAGCAGATCCCAATTATTATTAGTGATATTGTGCGAATGTTACTGGCAGGCATTAACCAGCCTTGCACTGGGCATTGTGTATACCGTAATGCCTTTCACATACTTGTGTGTTAAACTGCGCATTCAACACTCGCTTGGCAAAAATATTCCTTGTGTTAGCTATATAAATTATAACTTGTAGCTATTATGCACATACTCCTAAATAACCTATATGAAAATGAAAGCAGCTGCATTGAAAAGAGTACATTCTTCAACACTGTCTTCTCCTATTCCTCCAACTATAAATATCTTCTCAGGTGATTCATTGGCTACCAAACACCTCCTCCTCCCACTAGCCAAGCAACCAATCTCCACCCACTTGTGGCCCACTATCTGGTGAATATAGTTCACTGGTGGCTCTCCAAACCCTTCACCAACAACTACCAGCTCCCCACAGAGAGTTGCTGCTGTCGAATCCTTCTGAGGTAGAGTGGGGAGAGCTCTCCATGTAGATGCAGGCGACATAGAGTGTTGTGATATTGGTTGACAATGCAGTAGTATTTTCTGAAGAGAGCACGAGTAGCCTTTGGTATCATTTCCTATTACATAGAGCCAATCACCACATATTGTGGCTGAAGGGCTGGGGATCATTTCCTATTACATGCAATCGATCACCACATGTTGTGGTTAAAGGAAAAGGGAGAGGTCCTGGCATATTGGCTACTCTGTACCACGTTTTACTTTTCACTTGGAGTATTTCGACGGTAGTAGTCCAGTCGTCATGTTTAATGCACCCTCCAATGACAACAACATGGTTGCAGTCAGACGTACTAACTACAGCAAGGCTGGAACGTTTAGTTAGCATTCGCGGATAAGTCTCGCTGTCGCAGTGTGAGAAGTTTGTTAGTGCAATCCATTGCATCTCGTCCTCCCACTGCAGTCGGTTCCTGAGTTTTAAGTACGACTAGTCCAGAGTTTTGATATTTGCATGATGTAAGTTCCGTCCATTGCTCCGTATCGAATTGATACTTGTAGAGTGAGGTGGAGTCACACGGTGTAAAGTACGCAGATTTGCCGTCAGTTGCTACGGATCCTCTGTGCATGCGACAAGGTGGTCTCTTCCTCTTATGGAGGCATTGAACCTTTAGCTGAAGGGAGACACAAAGTCAAATGCCTGTTTACAACTTTATAGCTGTCATACTTTTTGTCAGTGATTAATAAATCTCTCTTCTAACATGGAAGGCCTTACTACAGCAAACAATAATCGAGGAACAAACACATGCATGAGCACACTTTTGAATCACATGGATGCGTTCCTCAGTGCATGACAATCTAATAATCATTATAGAAATGAATAGCATGCACATGCACATGCACAGGGTGTACCTGTGCTGGTTGTTGTGCATAGTTCAGGTGGGGAGGATGCAGGTGTGCACGTCGCTGTGTGGCCATGAATTAAAATTATGACAACCAGCAGTATTCACGGTAGATGGTAAACTTTTAATGAATACTGATAAAGTTGCATGATGATCTCATGAAGAAGGTATATAGGCTTGCTGTACTTGTTATGCCATGATACACAACGCATCTTTGTTGTGTGAGGTGAAGTAAAGTTGAATGCAATGTTGCATCCTGCATTATGGTCACAGTAATAGCTACCTTTCTTGGTTTAGCCGTTGGTTGAAGATTAACCATCTCAAGGTGGGGTAGAGCTGGTACTACGTTCTGAGAGTTGTGAGAAAATAACACACTTCACTGTGACATTTGTGATATGCTAAAACAAAGCATGTGTCATTGTTAGCAATTTGTATGCATAGGCCTCAATGCAGGCAAGTTTTGAAGTCTAGGATGCCTGTCAGGTAAAAACTGACTATATACACGCCAAATTATACTGACACTTACATACACAAGAGACAATGCATGTGTCTATGTCGACATAATGTTTTGAGCTAGAGCTTAAATGTTATCCATGCAGTATTTACCAGAAATCTTTGTGATACAGTACCAGCGGGTTTTTTTTCATTGGGGCCAATACGTTTCTTCTTATCATTCTTTATTTCCGAGAGAACGAGTATATACTTCACACTGTTTGCTTTGGTGAATGCAAACTTGAGAACTGTGAAACCTTACTTTGAATGCAAATAGTAACTGAACGAAGTACACCTGCTATGCTGTACAGTACAACAAAAATCATACATCCATCCCTACATCTTTCTAAATGTGTGGTTACTTGTCGTAAAGTATGTAAGATACATTAGTGCATAGCTGATTCGAATCGACCAATCAGATTTGTTAGTACGAGGTTCCTGATTTCTCATATGAACCTCGTGAGCTAACAAAAGTAACATGAAAAACATGATATGAAACCTTGTTTTTTCTGTTGATTTTCAACAAGTTCAACAGCATTTCATGTAGGAAATGTATCCCGCAAAACATTATCTGTACAAAATGTTGATCAAAATAACTGATATCTTGATTTTCTTTTTCCACAAGACAGTTTTCTGTGTCTGCTTGAGCCCATCTCCCTCCTTGCCATATATATACATAGTAGATAGCCAGGCAGTCCACGCCCGCCCACAAACCACCGCACGCAAATAAGGGGGTGGGGCTCCGCGAGCGAGTACGCGCGACAAGTCTACGGCGAACGCCTTCCGTGTAGCATCCCGCACAGAGCCTGAATTCTCCACAGTCTCGCCTCTCTCTGATTGTGATGGTTCGCGCAGGTCTCCTGTCGCGTTTCTTCGGATGAGTGGCGGAGGACAGTCCCACAGCGGGAGTAGCTAGAGCGACGGAGCAGCGTATCCTAGCGTTCGGCGTTCAATAGTCCCGCACGAGATGACGGTCTTGCGCTCTCGTCTCTTTCTCGCATCTTTCAAATTCCCTCTGCTTGGAAACGCGGCTGAGCGCGTATACGGAGCTGATTTGCTCTGCACTAAACATGTTATGTACTCCGTATACTCGGGACATACCGGATTTCAATGAACCCTCGGGACACTACAAACGCGGAGGCCCTCGGATTTCATTGAAATCCGGTATGTCCCTCGCACGTAGTACATAACATATATTTATTCACAACATAATTATCACAGTAGAGGTTGTGGGGATGGATGTATATTTTTCGGCTGAAGCATCTTCTTGTTGGCATAATTTATACCATCCCTACATCCCCTTCATTATGAAGAAATGATTTTTCCACTTGTTCCACTTATTTTTTTGCTAGTGCGCATGCTTAGCCCCACCCTTTTCGGGCTGCAGCAGAGCGAGGGGGAGGGGCTGCTGCGGCGCAAGCACGTACGGCGCACGGCCGGCTGCACTCGCTCGCGCGCGCTCCCTCAGCCCACCGCTGGTGACGTTGCGATTTTTACGCACTTGCGCGCGCCACGCGCGTAGCATGCGCATGCGCAAGTGAGATAATAAGTCCAACATCAAAAGGATATTGCGATTTGTTGTGCAGGAGAGTTCACTCTTTTGAAGAGGTCTACCCAGCTGAAGTCAGGTGGAGGCCAAAGAGCATAGTGGGTGTGTAGTAGAAGCTTGTAGGGTTCAGGTCTCCACAAGTGCACAGCACTTTAGAACATAAAGATGGTATGCACCAATAAATGAGTGAGGAATGCAACCCAAATTGGCTATGTCAGCAGTGGTGATAAGGGCACAGGATGTGTAAAGTAAGCATGGCAGATAAGGGCTGGGGAAAACACTTCAG
>CASHTH010002671.1:0-20236 GCA_030341885.1 Geodia barretti | reverse complement strand
CTAATCCTGTTCCTCAATACCTTCTTATCCCGCGCCCTTCTCTATCCTTGAGGAGCCGGAGTCCACCTGCCACCCGTCGGCGCAGCGGCATCCTCCCCCCCCGCTTGCGCTGTGGATCGTGGGCGTTAACAATGCAGGGTGAGGGTGTCGAATACTACGCACCTCGATCTCAACGCATGCCAGATCAATAACCAGAACTGATCTGCGAAAAAAACAACAAGAAAAGAAGGACCCTCCGTGACGTAACTAAATACATTCGAACCAAGCGGGCGCTTTGACCAATGAATAAAAGAATTCGCATCAAAAGCCCGAGCAGTTTGGGGGTAGCAGTGATGCGTTGTCAGAGGGAGTCACAAGCCGATGAAAAGGGAAGAAAGATATAGTAAATTCGTGGCATGCGAGACAGGGTGGCACGTTTGGAAATGACCAATGAACAAAGGCCGTGTGGATGACGAGAACGATTTCGCATCTGTTTTGTGACAGACCAAATCTACAAAAGAATCAATTACGAGTATTGCAAACAAAGCGGGCAAACACACGAGAACTGGCTGGAACTACTCCCAGTTAGGCGTAGGGTACCCGCGATACCTACGGCGATTGTTGTTTTACCGAAATTCAATAACTTACGAACCTACATTTTTATACTCTTCGAGAAGAGATGAGCTCGCGTTTTGGGAAACTGGAACGGGAAGCTGGCCACAGTTCAGACAAGGGAGGATCAGTAACCAATTTGTCCTAAACACAAGGTTGGCTTCTCTGGCTGTGCGAACCCCGTACATTTGTTTTCGGGAGTCGCTCACCGAAGACTTCATCTGCGGGCGGCTACAAGGGCGAACTTAAGGTGAACTAAGACGGAGACGGGCGGACTCACAAGTCCCGAGATGAGGGAAAGGACACACAGCCATATTCAGCCGGGAGGACTGGCACTGGGCAAGGTCAATCTGCAACGACACCATAACGAAAATGTGTAAAGCACGGACTTTGCTGTAGGGTCTTTAGAGGCAAATGTAAAAGGCACGAGCCTTCGCGGCCATTCGAAGAAAATCAAGCAGTATGCCAGGAGAAATAAAGCATGGAGGCAGGAAAGAAACAAAGATAAACGAAAAAAAAACTGGACCGCATCTGACTGCCGGCTCCACTGCTCAAAACTACCTAATCGAATCGTCTGCAAATAGCAATCGAGCGACGAGCATAAACCGAGGCAAACCCGAAAATGGCGCAGACAGACCAGCATGGGGCTTGGCGAACTTGAGTCCAAATATGATCCAGTGGTCATAGAAAGGTTGCGGAATAAAAGAAGGTAATGGTTGGCCGCCCAGGGCAACCCGCTTGCGCGCGGCCGTATGGCCGTGCTGCAGCGTGGCTGCAAACTCCATCGGATACGCCGTCCCATCGGCCACCACAAGCCGCCCTGAACCGTCCGTTCGACGAATATGTCGGCATCTGTCTTCAAAGGAACATAGGTTTCATCATGATCTACAACCGGCAGGCCGGCACCATCGAGGTGTGCAACGGCACCGGCGCGGCTCCTATGCCACCGCCGTCGACTGGATACCAAAAAGGTAGAAGAGAAAGGGCAAGAACGAAGCATCCCTGCGAAGAAGGTTGCATCCTGTCGGTGTCGGTGCCGGGGTTGGTGGACGCCTGGATGGCCGCCCACTAGCGGTACGGCACGCTTTCGCGGGCCGAGGTGTTCGACGCGGCAATCGACCTGTCGGAGAACGGCTTTCCGGTAACGCACGTCCTGTCCGGGGTCATCGCGGGCGACCGGCTGCTTTGCGAGTTCCCGGACTCTCAGGCCGTCTTCGCGCCGGGCGGCGTTCCCATGCGGCCGGGCCATGTCCTACGGCAGCAAGGTCTTGCCAGCACCTTCCAAGCCATTGTTGAAGGCGGACGCGACGCCTTCTACGAGGGCGAAACGGCCCGGGCCCTCGTGAAGTTCAGCCAGGAACAGGGCGGGATACTGTCGCTGAAGGACCTGGCAGACTGCCGTTCGCGGTGGGAGGCGCCCATATCCACCACCTACCACGGCCACACGGTGTACGAGGCGCCGCCCAACTCCAGCGGCCATGTGCTGCTGCAGGAACTGAACCTCGTGGAGCAGTTCGACCTGGAGTCGCTGGGCTGCAACACGCCTGAGAGCATCCATCTGATGGTGGAGGCCAAGAAGCTGGCCTTCGCCGACCGCGAGGCGTACATGGCCGACCCCGACTGGGTGGATGTGCCCGTCGCTGGGATGCTGTCCAAGCAGTACGCCGCCGAGCGGGCCAAGCTCATCGACCCGGAGCGCTCCGCCGCCGAGGTGAGCCACGGCGACCCGTGGAGCTACCAGCCGGCCAACTACGGCCGCCGCCCAAGGGCCGCCGCTACGACGGGGGCAATGCAGGAAGAGGACACCACCTGCTTCGTGGTTGTGGACCGCTGGGGCAACGCGGTATGCCAGCTCCAGAGCATCCAGAGCTCGCTGGGGTCCAGCATCGTGGCGGGTGACACTGGCATCCTGCTGAACAACCGCATGACCTACTGGCACCTGGACCCGGACCACCCCGACTGTCTGCAGCCGGGCAAGCGGGTGCGCCACACCATGAATCCCATCATGGTCTTCCGTGGAATTGGCGTTGCCGCCAACGGAGCATCCAACGGCTCGTCGGGCCACGGTAGCCTGGCGCTGGTCTGCGGCACGCCGGGAGCGGACACCCAGGTGCAGACAAATATGCAGGTCATCACCCACATTCTGGACTTCGGGATAACCGTGGCCGAGGCTGTGGAAGCCCCACGCTGGCGTAATACGCACAGCCCAACGGAGTCCAACATCCCCCACGAGTGCGACAACCTGCTGTATGTCGAGTCGCGGTTCCCAACCGAGACGCTGGACGGTCTTCGCCGACGGGGGCATACTCTGGAGGTGATGCACGGCTGGGGTGCGTCGGGAAGCGAAATGATGATCCAGGTGGACGATGACACTGGAGCGTTGCACGGGGCGGCCGATCCCCGCCGGGACGGCTACGCCATCGGCTGGTAGGAGTCCGGTTGTTTCACCTGAAGGCACCAACCACCGTGAGGGTGATACCCCGAAAGGAAACACGGCAGCGAGGGACTTCACCCTCACCCCGGCCTTCTCCGTCAATGGAGAGATGGCTGTTAGAGAGGCGGATTTATGCCCATACCTGGCGAGAGGCGCAGCCCGTTCCCAGACGAATGTGGCAACCGGGCAGGAATGTTTGCCGAGGCTGTCAGGGATGGGGACATGAACCTGGCCTGGTCCATGCTCTCCAAGGAAACGCGCGGAATGCGGATGGGGGTCTGGGCCACCCGCTTCCGGATCGACATGCAGGTCGCGTATCGCGCCGGGTACAACTCCGAACATCCCATGCGGGCCGAAATGCTGGAGGACTTCCGAACCACGGTCCTGAGCCTCTGGCCACTGGAGGACCTGACGGATCTCGGCATATCTCCCACCAGCTACATTGATGACGAGCACGCCTTTGCCTTTCTGCCCTTCGGGATCAAGGAGGACAACACCGAGGTGCGCCGGGGCCGCGCCATGAACGGGCTGATCCTGCCCATGATCATGGAAGACGGAGAATGGAGGGTGGACCTGCCGAGCTGGCGGTTTATGGAAAACCCCAGGGCGGACAATCCGGATGCCGGGCAAACGGAGTAGGGACGCCAGTTGGCCAGGCGCAGTCGGGCAGCGGCTGAAGCGACGGAACGGTCCCGCTTCAATGAAGAAGCGCCAGTCTGCGAGTTGTGCCAGCGAGAATCGGTCCGCTTCACCGAACACCACCTGGTACCACGCTCCAGGGGCGGGAAGTATGGGCCGAAGGCGCGCCTCTGCCCCACCTGCCACCGGCAACTGCATGCCATGTTCTCCGAGAAAACCCTGGCCCAGGAACTTTACTCTGTGGAACGGTTGCGCGTGGACCCGGAATTCGCGGGATACCTGAAGTGGGCCAGCAAGCAGAAGGATGGCGCGTCATTCCGCGTCCGCCGCGCCAACACCCGTCGATAAAGTGCAGGAGCAGTCAGTGAACGACCAGGAGTTTGTTGATCGCATCCAGGAAAAGATTGAGCGTCTCACCGGCCGGGACATCGAGCTTCGCATAGATGAAGACGACGTCGGTCAACTGGGTGTGGACTTCGACCGGGATGTGCCTATAGTGGTCATGGGGCACAACGTCTTCGAATACTCCGGGTTCGCCCGGCTGTGCACCGAATACGCCGTCGCCTCCATCCGACAGCAGCGAGAGATACCGGAGATCGAGTTCCAGATGCTGCTGGCCCGGAACTAGCCCCCAAGCCCTCCGTTATGGCTTCAACACCGATCAAGAACCTCTCGGACTATCCACGTCCCTGGTTTTACCGCCCGGAAATCTACTACGGGTTCTTCATCTTCCCTCCGGCGTGGTCCGTCCTCACGCTGCGCTCACCGTGGCATAACCGCACCGAGGGTTTCCGGGGCATTCTCATTGGCGGAATCGCCTGGTTCGTCATCATCGCGTCGGTGGTGTTGTCCGTTCGCTGGGTGCAGGAGGGGGGTGTCGTCAACCTGTTCATATTCGTCCCCGGCCTGCTTCTTACGCTGGTGACGCAGATACAGTGGACAGCGCACCGGGCCCGTTTCGGCCCGCCCCATCGATCGGAAGAAGACGAATGGGCCACGGGGCCGCGCAGCGCGGTCACCGCGCGACCGTGCGTGCTTCATCGAAACCGACGATCCTCCCCGGGCTGCTGCGCGGTCTGAGGATTCCGAGGACGTTGAGCTCAAGCCTTAATCAGACTAATCAGACCGTATAATTCAACCGGATACGATTACACCCCGCGCCGACGACGTCGCCGACGGCGACGGCCCATCAGCCGGTCGGCGGATTCCTCGCCTCTCTGCTAGAATAGATTTCGACGGAAAATCCCTTTCTTAAGACACACCAGCCTTGCCGGAGGACAAAACATGGCGCTCCATTACGATGGTGAAGTACGTATCGTCAAGGTAAACATGGGCCCCTTCAACAACAACGGCTACATCGTGTCCTGCCCGGACACCAACGAGGGCATCCTTATCGACACTCCCGCCGAGCCCGAACTGCTGCTCAACGAGGTGGCGACGTCAGCATCAAGGCCATCCTGATCACCCACAACCACCAGGACCACCTGTTGGGGTTCGACGAGATCACCGGCAGCCTGGACGCCCCTGTGGGCATCACCACCGCCGACAAGGGCCCTCTGCCCAAGGCGCCGGAGATGGAACTGTCCGACGGGCAGGTCATTTCCTTTGGCAACCAGGAACTCAAGGTGCTGGTGACGCCCGGTCACACCGACGGGGCCAGCTGCTTCCTGGTGGGCAAGCACCTGTTCTCCGGCGACACCCTGTTCCCGGGCGGGCCGGGCAAGAGCCGCAGCCCGGAGGCCCTGGGGACCATCCTGGAAAGCATCCGCTCGAAGCTGCTGGAGCTGCCGGACGACGTGCAGGTCTACCCCGGACATGGGGACGACACCACCATCGCCGAGGCCAAGCGCCGCCACGCGGTCTACGCCTCCAAGTCCCACCCGGCCGACCAGTACGGGGACGTCGACTGGCTGGAAAGCTAGACCAGACGTCTGTCCAGGACCTTGAAGGGGCGCACAGGCGTGTGCCCCTTATGCAATAACGCTTCTTGCAACGGAGTAGGAATGTTCCAGCGCTCAGTCCTTGGCAACCAGTTGCGTGTCGCCACCTCGATGATGGCGCACACCCAGTCGGTCTCAATCGCAATCTTCGTCGGTGCGGGCTCCCGGTACGAGCCACCTGAGCTTGCCGGGGTGTCGCACTTCATTGAGCACCTTCCATTCAAGGGCACGGAGAAATGGCCGACAGCACGAGACGTGAGCGAAGCGGTCGAAGGTGTGGGCGGGATCATGAACGCCAGCACGGACCGCGAGGTGACCGTCTTCTGGTGCAAGGTGGCCCGGCCCCACTTCCGCACTGCGATGGCAGTATTGCTGGACATGCTGATGAACCCATTGCTGGACCCGGAAGAGGTCGAGAAGGAGCGCGAGGTAATCCAGGAAGAGCTCAGGATGACCTACGACAACCCGTCATACCGGGTCGACCTGCTCATAGACGAGGCGATGTGGCCGGACCAGGCCATGGGCCGCGATGTGGGAGGCACGCCGGACACCGTGGCGGCGATCAAGCAGGATGACATACGGGAGTACATGACTCGCCAGTACAATCCCGCCAACACCGTCGTGGCGATAGCGGGCAACGTGCAGCATGATGAAGTCGTCAGTCTGCTGCAGGATGCCACCCGCGACTGGAAACCCCAGACATCTTTGGATTGGGAACCCGTGGCTGTCAATGAAACGTCAGGGCCGATGGTAAAGATAGAGCGCCGTCGCTCAGACCAGTCGCACATGTGCCTTGCCCTGCCAGGGCTGTCGCTGAACGACCCCGACCGTTACGCCCTGAGCCTGCTGAACGTGATGCTGGGCGACGGCATGAGCAGCCGTCTGTTCCTGGACCTGCGGGAAATCCACGGCCTGGCCTACGATGTGAGCAGTTCCATCAACCACTTCCGGGACTGCGGCTCCATGGTGGTCTACTGCGGTGTGGAGCCGCGGAAGACCAACGACGCAGTCCGGGCGATCATGCGGCAGCTGGACGGGATGCGCGTGGAGGCGGAAGAGAGGGAGCTGAACAAGGCCCGGGAGTATGCCACCGGACGTCTGCTGCTGCGCATGGAGGACAGCAGGGCGGTGGCCTCGTGGATGGGGTCTCAGGAACTGCTGCAGGACCAGCTCTGCTCCGTCGAAGAGATAGTAGACAGGCTGCATGCGATCACTCCGGCTGACATTTCAGCCCTTGCAACCCGGCTCTTCCAGCAGGAGGAGCTGCGCCTGGCGCTGGTCGGGCCGCAGGGCGGCCAGAAAACGCTAACCGGCCTGCTGAAGCTGTAACGAAAACTCCCTCTCGGATTGAGAGGGAGTCTACAAGTCCTGCGGCTGGATGCTTGGTCCGACGGCGATTGGCTATGCTGATTCCACGGAATTTCCTGCCGGCTCCTCTTCCTGCTGAGCTCTCCTCGGGGAACTTACCCACTGAATGTGGTCCATCAGTGCCTTGTTAAAAACCTCGTCCAGCGACTGCCCATCTTCCATCCCGTACTCGAACCAGTCAATGACGTTTTCGTCCAGCTTGAGGCACACGTCCTTGGTGCCCGCTGGACCTCTTTCTTCGGTCTTGCCTGACGTGAACACTACTCGGAAGGAAGCTACTTTCTCAATGGGCATACCATAAAGTATTTCGATTTGCTGCTTCTGGAAATCAGTCAGTCCAGCTATTCCCCCTGGCGACTTCTGAACCCGCAAGATGGTCTTTTCAGCCTTTTCTACTCTTACGGGGAACCGCTTACGGTACATCTGGGCCCGCAGGGCCCTATTGACTGCTTCGTCCAGCGACTGCCCGTCAGTTAGTCCATCCTTTAGGTAGTTCAGGGAATATTTGTCCAGCTTCAGACTGAAATTTTTCCATTTTGGACGGTAGAACGGCGCTATTCTAAACCCTGACCAATCGGTAATTTCTGGTATGTCGGACAAGTCGATTTCATCGTCGGGCATATTCCTTAAGGCCTCTAGCTCCCTCCTCTGTTTCTCGGTCAGCTGGACCACATTCCCTCCTGATATCTTCTTCTTTCGTATGGGACTGCTTGGCGAGCGCTGATAATCCGTGCCGGGTCGCCGTCCCTAGTCTGCAGCGTGTGGACGACGACTAAAAACACTCCTTCGACTGTTCCGATAGTTTGCCAGCGCTCTTCGTACTGGTAATCATCTTCTCTTTCGGCTCTGTCCAGATCATCAAAAACCGACAGCGCAGTCTCGAAGCTGACTCGGTGTTTACGGATATTCTCCCGGTTCTTGTTCGGGTCCCAGGTCCAGCTCGTCCACTCCATTGTAGCTGCCCGTGCGTTAGACGACCGACGCCAACTCCTCTGTTGCCCGATGCGCCGAGGCGTGGGTGCGGGACTTCTCCAGCGCGGCCTTGAGATACGGCGCTGTTACGCTCGACGGGTGCTCGGCGAGCTCCTCGGGGGTGCCGGTGGCGATGAGCTGGCCGCCCTTGTCACCCGCGCCGGGGCCCAGGTCGATCAGCCAGTCGGCGTTTTCCATCACATCGATGTTATGCTCAATGAGGATGACCGTGTTGCCGGTGTCAACCAGCCGGTGCAGCACGCCCAGGAGGGCGGCGCAGTCCTCGAAGGACAGGCCGGTGGTGGGCTCGTCCAGCAGGTAGACCGTCTTGCCGGTGGCGCGCTTGGACAGTTCGGTAGCCAGCTTGACCCGCTGGGCCTCACCGCCGGACAGGGTCGTCGCCGGCTGGCCCAAGCGGATGTAGCCCAGGCCGACATCACGCAGGGTCTTCAGCTTGGGGCTGATGCGCGGGAAGTTGAGGAAGAACTCCAGCGCGGTGTCCACGGTCATGTTCAGCACGTCGGCGATGTGCTTGCCCCGCATGGTGACTTCCAGCGCCTCGCGGTTATAGCGCAGGCCGTGGCAGATCTCGCAGGGCACGGTCACATCGGGCAGGAACTGCATCTCAATCTGGTTGTATCCGTCGCCCTGGCAGGCCTCGCAGCGTCCGCCCTTGACATTGAAGGAGAACCGTCCCGGCTTGTAGCCGCGCACCCGTGACTCGGGCAGGTTGGCGAACAGCTCCCGGATGGGAGTGAACGCGCCGGTGTAGGTGGCCGGGTTGCTGCGCGGGGTGCGGCCGATGGGCGACTGGTCGATCTTGACGACCTTGTCCACGCCCTCGACGCCAAGCAGGTCGTCGTGCTTGCCGGGTAGGTCGCGGCCGTTGTTGATCCGCTGGTTCAGCTTCTTGTACAGGATCTCATAGACCAAGCTGCTCTTGCCGGAGCCGGAGACGCCGGTGATGCAGACCAGCCGGCCCAAGGGGAACTCGACGTCGATGCCGCAGAGGTTGTTCTCACGGGCCCCGGTGACCGTCAGGGAGAGTCCGTTGCCCGGGCGCCGCTCCTCGGGGAATGGCACCTGCTTGCGCCCGCTCAGGTACTGGCCGGTGAGCGATTCCTCCGATCTCTCGATCTCCTCGACCGTACCGACGGCGACGACCTGCCCTCCGTGCTCGCCGGCGCGGGGGCCGAGGTCGGCGATGAAGTCAGCGGAACGCATCATGGCCTCGTCGTGCTCAACGACCAGCACGGTGTTGCCCATGTCGCGCAGGCGGCTCAGAGTATTGATGAGCCTCTGATCGTCGTGGGGGTGCAATCCGACGGTGGGCTCGTCGCACACATACAGGACGCCAGTGAGGCCGGAGCCGATCTGCGTCGCCAGCCGAACGCGCTGCGCCTCGCCGCCAGAGAGGGTCTGGGCGGTGCGGTCCATGGTGACATAGTCGAGGCCGATGCCCATGAGGAACTTCAGGCGCCCGTCGATTTCCTTCAGCACCTGGTTGGCGATGGTCTTGTCCCGGGTCGAGAGCACCTGAGGAGCTGCCGCCTTCCCGTTCTTGGAGGCCCTGCGACCGTTCTTTGAGCCGTTGCGGCGTCCGTTGCCCAGAACCTCAATTCCCTCTCCCTCTGGGGCAGGGTTAGGGTGGGGGAGTCCTCCATTCCCGTTGCGGTTGAACTCCGAATCGGGGTCAATCTGCTCGACCCATTCCGCCGCCGCGCCGATGTTCTTGGCGCAGACTTCCATGATGCCCAGGCCGCATACCCGCACCGCCAAAGCCTCGGGGCGCAGCCGCCTGCCGCCGCAGGACCGGCAGGGGCGGGCCGACATGTAGCGTTCGATCTGGGAGCGAGAGTAGTCGGACTCGGTGGTACGGTAGCGCCGCTCCAGGTTGGTATGACGCCCTCGAAGTTGGTGTCCCAGCTGTAGGTGCGGCCACGATGGGTGCGGTGGCTGACGGTTACCTTCTGTCCTCCGTTGCCGTAGAGGATCAGGTCGACGTGCTCGGGGTCCATCTCACGAACCGGGACCTTGGCTGAGAATCCGTTGGCCTCCGCGACGGCCTCCATCAGGCTGGTGTACCATGCCCCCGAGGTCCCAACTTTCACCCAGGGAGTGATGGCGCCCTGTGCCAGCGACAGGTTCTTGTTGGGTACGACCAGTTCCGGGTCGACGGCCAGCTTGTAGCCCAGCCGGTGCACTCGGAGCAGGCCCCGTGGGGGCTGTTGAAGCTGAAGGTACGCGGCTCGATCTCAGGCAGGCTTACATTGCACTTGGCGCAGGCGAACTGTTCGGAGAAGATCAGCGTCTCGCTCTCGCCACCATCCGCAGACTCGCGCAGGACCTCGACGACGCCTTCGCCCTCGCGCAGGCAGGTCTCGACGGACTCGGCGACACGGGCGAGTTCGGTCTCGGGGCGGACGATGATGCGGTCGACCACCAGCTCGATGTAGTGCCATTTCTGCTTGTTGAGGTTGAGGTTGTCGGTCTCCTCCAGCATCCGTATCTCGCCGTTGACCCGGATGCGTACGAAGCCGGCCTTTCGCGCTGCATCGAAGACGTCCTTGTGCTCGCCCTTCTTGCGGCGGATCTTGGGGGACAGCAGGGTGATGCGGCTGCCCTCCTCCAGCGACATTATCGAGTCCACGATCTGGGAAACGGTCTGCCGGGCCACCGGGCTGCCGCACTTGGGGCAGTGGGGAATGCCGACGCGGGCGAACAGCAACCGCAGGTAGTCGTATATCTCGGTCACGGTGCCGACGGTGGAGCGGGGGTTGTGGGAGACGCCCTTCTGGTCAATGGAGATGGCGGGGGAAAGCCCCTCTATGTAGTCGACGTCGGGCTTGTCCATGCGGCCCAGAAACTGGCGGGCGTAGGCCGACAAAGACTCGACATAACGCCGCTGTCCCTCGGCGTAGATCGTGTCAAAAGCCAAGGAGCTTTTCCCGGAGCCGGAAACACCGGTGATCACCACCAGCTGGTCTCTGGGTATGGTGATCTCTATGTTCTTGAGGTTATGTTCCCTGGCACCCTTTACATGGATGAAATCCTGGGGCATTCGTCAGTGTCCCTCCCGCCCATTCGTCGCCTTTAATTCTACCATCGCCACCGGCAAACCGCCCCGTGCCGCAGACAGGAAACTTGCCGTCAAGCTCCCGGTTTAGACTGTTCATTCGTGTGTTATCATCGTGAACTGAACCCATTGGTACCAGTGTCGACGGGAACCGTTCTGTCCCGGGCGCGGTGACTATACGCTTTCCTCGGCATGGACATCCACGACAGAGAAGCCTGGAAACTATCTCAAAACGATCACGCTCTTATGGCATTGAGGATTAATCAGCAAGTGCCACTGGATTCCCGCTCCCCGAATCGAGTCGAGGACATGTTTCGCGGGAATGACGGGGATTGAGGGCCGCAGCAAGTTCTGAGATATTTTCTCAATACGGATACTCCAACGGGCGCATTTTATAACTGGCGGATTGGTATATGGCGCGGGAATTGTTTGGGACGGGAAAGATACTGATCGGCGTGATCCACCTGCTTCCACTACCAGGCTCACCGAGATGGAACGGCAACCTGAAGTCGGTGATGAACCGGGCCAAGATGGAAGCGGGGATTCTCCAGGATGGCGGCGCTCAAGGCGTCATAGTCGAGAACTTCGGCGACTCACCCTTTCGCACCGGCCGAGTCGATCCGGAGACCGTGGCGGCCATGACCCTGGCTGTTGAGCATGTACGCGGGGCGGTTTCGATCCCGGTGGGCATCAACATGCTTCGGAACGACGCCATCTCGGCCCTGGGTGTGGCGGTGGCCACGGGCTCCGAGTTCATCCGGGTGAACGTACATTACGGCGTGATGGCCACCGACGAGGGCATCGTTGAGGGCGAGGCCCACGAGACCACCCGCCGCCGACGGTCGCTGAATGCGGACGTGCAGATCCTTGCCGATGTGCTGGTGAAGCACGCCGAGCCGATGGGCCAGAAGGACATCGGCCTGGTGGCCCAGGAGACCACCCGGAGGGCGCTGGCAGACGGGCTGATCGTCTCCGGTCCGGCCACGGGACAGCCGACCAACAGCTTCGATGTATCGGTGGTGCGCCGTGCGGTGCCCGACGGGTTCGTACTGGTGGGCAGCGGCATCAACGATCACAACGTGTGGCGAATCCTGGAACACGCGGACGGCGCGATCGTGGGCACCAGCCTGAAGAAGGAAGGGATCGTGACCAATCCGGTGGACCCGGAGCGGGTCAGCCGGCTTGCCGAGATATTCGCGTCGATGCCATAGGCTTCACGCCGCGGCACGGCCGGGCGGTTTATCTTCGGGGAAAACTCCCGGTTCCTATTGGTGTCGCGGGCAGTCCTTTCCGGATCCCACAAAATGTGAGGGCCCCTCTTTGGTGAGAGAGGCCCTCGTCTCTGTCGCGACGGAGACGCACGCTAGGCCAGGTCGCGGCCGACTTCGGCGAAGACCTTGTCCATCGTCGAGATGATCTCGTCGATCTCGCTGGAGGTGACGCAGAGGGGCGGCATGACGTTCATGTTGTCGCTGCCGCGCAGGAGGAGGCCGTTGGCCTGGAAGCCAGAGGTCAGGCGATTGCCGAGATCTGCGCTGGCTGGGTAGGTCTCCTTCGTCTCGCGGTCTTTCACCAGCTCCATGCCGCACATCAGGCCCAGGCCCCGGACGTCGCCGATCATCTGGTGTTTTTCCTGCAGCTCCTTGAGGCCGTCCAGCAGGTAGGCGCCCATGCGGGCCGAATTCCCCACCAGGTCCTCGTCCTCCATGATCTGGATGTTGCGCAGGGCGGCCGCGGCAGCCACGGGATGCCCGCCGAATGTGATGACGTGGCGGAAGGAGACGCGCGAACTCCCCACGAAGGCGTCGGCGATGTTTTTCCGGGTGATCGTGCCGCCCATGGGGATATAGCCGCTGGTGATCCCCTTGGCCACGGTCATCATGTCGGGGGTAACGCCCCAGTGTTCGCAGGCGAACATCTTGCCTGTGCGCCCGAAGCCGGTGATGACCTCGTCGGCTATCAGCAGGACGCCGTACCTGTCGCAGACCTCGCGGAGCATGGGCCAGTAGTTGTCGGGAGGGACCACGGCACCCATGGGGCTGGACACCGGCTCGGCGAACACCGCGGCGACGGTCTCGGGGCCCTGGAACTTGATGGTGTCTTCGATGGCCTTGACATTGCGCTCGCCGCATTCCTCAGGGGTCTGGCTGTTGAACTCGCAGCGGTAGAAATTGGGTTGCGGGACGTGGAATGTGCCCGGCATCAGGGGTTCGTAGTCGGCCCGGGGATAGAGATGGTTGCCGCCCAAGGCCATGGCGCCGGCGGTGGCGCCGTGGTAAGAGTCCTTGCGGCTGATGAACTTGATGCGTCCGGGCTCACCGACACGCTTGAAATAAGCGCGGGCGAGCTTGATGGCCGTCTCAATGGACTCGGAGCCGCCGCTGGTGAAAAAGGAGCGGGACAGGTCGCCGGGGGTGATATCCGCAATCTTCTCGGCGAGGCGAATTGTCGGCTCGGTGGTGGTGCCCATGGGCATGTAGGTCAGCTTGAGCATCTGCTCATAGGCGGCTTCGGCAATTTCCTTCCGACCATAGCCCACATTCTTGAGCCAGAGGCCGGACATGGCGTCTATGGAAGTGTTGCCGTTCGAATCTGTGACCTTCACTCCCTCGCCCGATACGAAAACGATGGGCTCGCCCTTTTCGGCCATGTCACTGGGTTCCCGCAGGTATACCCACAGGTGCTCAAGGGCGGAATCCTGAAGTTCCTTAAGTGTGGCGGCGCTTGTCATGCAGCCTCCCCGTCAATGCTTGGCTAGAAAGGATCGCAGGCTGATTGTACCCGGTGCCAAGGCAAAAACAAAACTGCCCCCTGCCAAGCTGCAGGGGCAATGATGAAAGTCGGTCCCTATCCGGTTGCCGAGAAGACAACGACATTGGTTCCAGGGGCCCCGTTCCTGGCCTGCCTAGCCGATGGCCTGGAATACGCTGAACGGCGCGCCCTGGGGGTCGGCCATGGCGGCGAAGCGCCCGATAGGCGGCTGGCCCTCGAAGGGGGCGATGTACTGTGCCCGGCACGAAGACGGTGGCACCCAGCGACTGGGCCTTCTCCACGGCGGCGTCGACGTTTTCCACTCCGAAGTACACGCTCCAGTGGGGCGGGAACTCGCCCATTTCGGACGTGATCTGCATTATGCCGGCCACCTCGGTACCACCGGCGTTCAGCATGGCGTACTCGTCGGGCTGCATAACCTGGCCGGGTTCCGTGCCGAGGGCCGCGCAGTAGAAGTCAACCGCAGCACTGCGGTCGGTGGTCAGCAGCTCGTGCCAGAACATGGCGCCGGCCTCCTGCTTGATGCGGGCTCCGATATGTTCCTTGGGCTGCCAGAGGGCGAAGAAGGCGCCCTGGGGGTCCTGGCACATGGCCATACGCCCGGCCTCGAAGACGTCCATGGGGCCGAACACCACCTGGCCACCGTTCTGGCCGATGGCGGCCATGGTGTTTTCCACATTCTCGACGGTGACGTAGGTGTTCCAGTGGGGAGGCACGTTCTGGCTGCGCTCCTCATCTCCCTGCTGGTAGATGGCGCATGCAGGCAGTCCCTGCACCTTCTGCATGTGGTAGTACCAGCCGGGACTTATTTCTTTGGACTCATCCTCCCAACTGAACAATGCACCGTAGAAGGACAGGGCTCCCGCCTCATCGGTCGTGGAGAGCTCATTCCAGGAAGGGGTTCCGGGCGCGTATGAGGTTACTTCGGGCATCTTTGTTTCGTTCTCCTCGGATATGGATTACGGACAAATCGGCTGCCTTCCGGACAGCCGAAGATCCAGTTTACAGCCCCTGGTTCTCTCGCAACAATCGGGAAGTGCCGGTTGAAAACCGAACATGCCGGAGCGAGTTTCAAGTGCCGGTTGAATTATATGCATCTATGTGTTAAAAGTACATATATGGAAGACAGCGGAATCCCAGGCAGTTCCAGGCTGCCGAAGAATTTCATCACCCCGTGGGTGCTGCTGGTACTGAAGCAGTGGAACCTTCACGGCTACCTGATTCTGCAGCAACTGGAACGGATGGGTTTCTCGAGCATAGACCACGCAACCCTGTACCGGGAGTTGCGCCGGCTGGAAGGCCAGGGGCTGGTTGCCTCGGAATGGGAGACAGGCGAGAGCGGCCCGGCCCGGCGCGTCTACAGCATCACCGACGCGGGCGAGCAGATGCTGCTGGGCTGGACCGAGGTCGTGTCGGGCTACCAGCGGATGATCAACGGATTCTTCGACCTCTACGCCCAGGTCTTCGGTTTCCAGCCTTCCGCAGAGGCACTGAGCAGCCAGGAGCGTATCCCGAGGAAGAGCCCAAAAAGGAAAACGAATAATTTCATGGAGGACACCCAGATGGCAGGCACAGCTACCAAGAGCGCCGAGGAACTGGTGCAGGCTTACAACCAGGCGATATCCAACGGTTTCGCCGCCGCCGACGCGGGTATTGCCCAGACGACCACGTCTGTGAAGGTGGCCACGGATGCGATCCAGACGGAACGCGACGAGTACGGCAAGGTGGTGGAGCAGGCTGTGGGACACGTCCGTACCCGCGGGGGAAAACATCGCAGGCGTGATGCAGAGCTTTGCAACTGTTCCGATGAACGGGGCGCCGGCATTCACTCCCGAGACGAAGGAATCGGTTAACAAGCTGATAGAGGGCGAGCTGGCCTTCTACCAGGCGTGGACCAAGAGCTGGATGGACTACCTGGCGGGAATCGAGGAGCGACGGATCGCTGCAGCCAAGGCGATGCTGGACGGCAACGCCCAGGTAATGGAGCGCAGCCAGGAAGCAGTCCGCAGCGCCGTCAAGTACGGTGAGGCGTTTGTCGAGTGGTCTCAGGAAACGGCGAAAGGAAAGAAGAGCTAGGAGTTCTTTGTGGTCAACTCAACCGAGTTCGCTGCCAAATTACAGGAAGAATCGCAAAAGAACATGGAGCGGCTGCAGGCGATAGCGGACGCCTTCGTGGTGAATCCCGCCGATCCGCCGATGGCCCTCACGCACCGGGAGATCATCTGGAAGCGGGGCAAGACACGACTCTACCGCTACCATTCCCTCGAGACACCGATTGCCCATGCCACTCCGTACCTGATAGTACCCTGGCTGGGCATCAGCCGCCCCTACGTGCTGGATCTCATGCCGGGGGCGAGCATGATCGAGTTCCTAGTCGACCACGGGCACGACGTCTACCTGCTGGACTGGGGCGAGATTGCCGAGGAAGACAAGGAACTCGGCTTCGAGGAAGCGGTCTGCAAGATACTGCCCCGGGCCATCGACCGCGCCATGGAGACCTCGGGCGCGGACGACATCACCCTGAACGGGCTGTGCCTGGGCGGGACGATCAGCGCCTGCTACCTGGCGCTGAACCCGGACGCGCCGGTACGGAACTTCGTGGCGGTGGTCGCTCCCATAACTTTGAGGAGGGCGGTCTGTTCCGCACTTGGCTAAACGACCCCCACTTCCCCGCGGAGCTCATCGTGCAGCGGTACAACGGGTTGCCGGCCAACCTGATGAACACGGGCTCCAAGATGCTGCGCCCCACGCTGGAGGCGCAAGCCCTCTCCGGCCTGTGGGCCAACATCAACCGCCCGGGCTACGCGGACGGGTACAAGGCGATGAGCCGGTGGGCCAACGACTTCATCGGCATGCCCGGCCGGTTCTTCCAGCAGCTTTCGCAGGATATGTACGCCAAGAACCGGCTGTTCAATAGCGAATTCATCCTGAACGGACGCAGGGTGGACCTCTCGCGCATAACCCAGCCGCTGCTGGTCGTGGCCGCGAACCAGGACTTCATAGTCCCCGCTTCATGCGCCCGGGGCCTGATGGATGTCGTTTCCAGCGAGGACAAGGAATACGTTGAACTCCCCGGCGGCCACATTTCCGTATTTTCAGGCCGGCAGGCCCACCAGACGCTGTGGCCCAAGATAGACGAATGGGTCTCGGCGCATACCGGATAGTAGCAGGACCGACAGGAGCTACAGGGAATGACCACGCAAGAAAGCACCGCCAACCCATTCGAATACTGGCGGGAAATGTTCCAGAAATCCACCGAGGCCTGGGCGCAGGCTGCCGCGGCTGGTCCCGGCACCGCATTCTGGCCTCCATTCTTCGGAACGGCACCGGGGAGCACAATGCCCGGGCCGGGCTTTCCGGCCTTTCCGGGCTTCGGCCAGATGCCCGGTTTCGGCGGCTCGCCGGGTTCCAACCCGGGGTCCAACCCGTTCGCTCAGTTTGTGCCGCCATTTTCAGGCAATGACTTGCAGCAGATGTGGCAGCAGTTCTACGGCAAATGGGCCGAGCAGGTGCAACAGGTGATGGCTTCGGGTACGCCAGGGCCCGAGGTCCTGCTCAACGCCCAGAAGCAGTGGACTGAGCAGCTTGAGACCATGGCCAAGACCTTTGCTGAGGCTATGGGCACGGAAGCCTTTGCCAACATGCTGGGGCGGTACATGGAGCAGACTCTCGTCTGGCAGCAGAGGATGGACAAGGCGACGGAACCGCAGCAGGACACGATGCTTAAGGCGCTGAACATGCCGTCGCGCGGCCAGATTGACCGAATGTTCGAGCGCGTGATCGGCTTGGAAGACCGTATTGACGACCTGGAAGACGAGAACCGCAAGCTCCGAACACAGGTGGAAGCGGCCCTGAAGGCCCCGGCACCGCGTGTCCGGTCGCGGACGGCGAACGCCGATGCCCAGGACCAGGCTCCTGCGGCGGGCTCCGATGAGTGAACCGGCTCGTCGGTCTTGACAACCCAGGCCTCAAGTGACCACCGGACCAGGCATCATGGAAAAACTGAACGCGACGAAAAAGCCAGGACCTGATACCAAATCGGCAGATGGCTCTTGATGTAGAATAGGGACATTCAAAGGCTGAACCACGAAGGGGCGGGTTTCATATCCGCCCCTTTTGCTTTATAAGTGAAGAACCAGACGCTGGCAGAGGAGGAAGACCATGGCTGCCACGACCGCCAATCGTATCCGGGCATCGGAAAGGCGCGAACTCGAGCAGGAACTGCGCCAGAGGGTGTCAGGCGAGGTGCGCTTCGACCCCTTCTCCCGAGTGCTGTACAGCACCGACGCCAGCATCTACCAGATGGAGCCGGTGGGCGTGGTCATCCCGCGCAGCGCCGCAGATGTGCAGGCGACCATCGAAGTGGCTCGAGAGAACGGCGTGCCGGTGCTGCCACGCGCCGGGGGCACCAGCCTGGCCGGACAGACGGTCAATCACGCCATCGTCATGGACTTCAGCAAGTACCTGAACCAGGTCGTTGAGGTCAACCGTGAGAGCCTCGTGGGCGCGAGTGCAGCCGGGCATAGTGCTGGACCAGCTGAACCGGAACTGCTTCGCCCCACGGCCTGATGTACGCGCCCGACCCGACCACCTCCAGCCGGGCCTGCGTCGGCGGCGACATCGGCAACAACACCTGCGGCGCCCACTCGGTGATCTACGGCAAGAGCCTCGACCACATCATGGAGCTGGACAGTCCTTCTCTCCGACGCCAGCGCCACCCACTTCCGCCCGCTGGACAGCGCCGAGCTGGAGGCCAAGCTCAGCGGCGCAGGACTGGAGTCAGAAATCTACCGGGGAGTGCGACGGCTGGCCCAGGACAACGACGCGGAGATCCGGCCCGTACCCCAACATCATGCGGCGGGTCAGCGGCTACAACCTGGACGAGTTCCTGACCGAGTCGATCGGCCCCTACGCCGGGTCGGCCAACAGCCACGGCTTCAACCTCACGCGCATGGTGGTCGGCTCCGAGGGGACGCTCTGCGTCGCCACCGAGGCCAAGGTGAACCTGGTGCCGCGCCCCACGATGACTGCCCTGTCCGTCGCCCACTTCCACGACATTTTCCAGGCCAGCGAGGCGGTGAAGGAGATCCTGAACCACGGCCCGTCGTCCATCGAGATCATGGACAAGAACGTGCTGGACCGCTCGCGGCAGTCGCTGGGGCTGGGCAACGCCATGGCGATCATCGAGGGCGACCCCGGCGCCATCCTCGCCGTCGAGTTCTATGGCGAGTCCGAGGACGAGCTGACATCCAAGATGGAGGGCTGAAGCAGCGACCTGGAGCGGCGGCGACTGGGCTACGCCTGCGTCAACCTGCTGGACCGGGCGGCCCAGGCCAACATCTGGAACGTGCGCAAGAACGGCCTGGGCCTGCTGATGAGCATGCACGGCGACGCCAAGCCCCTGCCCTTCGTGGAGGACACCGCCGTCGACCCGGAGACCATGGGCGAGTTTCGTCCGCCGGTTCGACGAGATCGTCGCAACCACGGCACCGAGGCCGCCTACTACGGCCACGCCAGCGTCGGCTGCCTGCACATCCGCCCCGTCGTCAGCCTGAAGAATCAGGAGGGCGTCAACCGGATGTACGCCATCGCCGACGAGATCAGCGACCTGACCAAGGAGTTCGGCGGCGTTCTCAGCGGCGAGCACGGCGACGGCATCGTGCGCGGCGTCTGGACCGAGAAGATGTTCGGCTCCGAGATGTACAACATCTTCCGCGAGCTGAAGTCCACCTGGGACCCGGACGGCATCATGAACCCCGGCAAGATCATCGACTGCCCGCCCATGACCGAGAACCTGCGTACGGGCCCAGCTACACCGCCGAGTCGCTGCCACCAGCCTGGATTTCTCCGTCGACGCCAACTTCGCCGGAGCGGTGGAGATGTGCAACGGCATGGGGCCTGCCGCAAGCTGGAGGGCACCATGTGCCCGTCGTTCATGGCCACGAGGGAGGAGGAGCACTCCACCCGGGGCCGGGCCAACCTGCTGCGGGCGGCCATGTCGGGCAAGCTGCCCGAGGGCACGATCACCAGCCAGCGGCTGTACGACGCGCTCGACCTGTGCCTGGAGTGCAAGGGCTGCCGCGCCGAGTGCGAGTCGGGCGTGGACATGGCCAAGCTGAAGTACGAGTTCCTCGACAACTACTACAAGACCAACGGGCTGCCCCGACGCAACAGGATATTCGGCAACATCGCCAAGTACAGAAAGTGGGCAGCCGCTTTGCGCCCTTCTCCAACTGGATGGCGGCCAGTCCGCTGGGCAGGCTGATTTCCGGCTCAGTGCTGGGGATTCATCCGAACCGCCGGGCACCGTCCTTCGCCCGCCAGACCTTCCCAGCAGTGGTTCCGCTCGCGGGGGAACCGGGGTCGCGGCAACGTCTGGAACGGTGGCGCTCCTGAACGACACCTACATGAACTACAACTACCCCGAGATTGGGCAAAGGAGGC
>CASHTH010002670.1:0-13294 GCA_030341885.1 Geodia barretti | reverse complement strand
CACTCACCACACAAACTCTCGCCCAGTGCCTGCCTTCCTGTGCCCTCTCCAGAATGAATCTTGTAGCACTGAACTACACACCGCATGTATATCCGAAAATGGCAAGAAATGGATATGCTCTGAAAATTCTAATGTGTTTGACAGTGTTTCTCCTAAACAAACCTTGTGGTTTACTGGAGCAGGTAAGCATTGAAAACTCGTTGAGGAATAGCTAGTAACTTAATGTTTTTTTCTTCTTTCCTCAGTCACATCTCCTTCCAAGTCCAAAGCTCCAAAGCTCAGTGATCTAGCAAATCGTGTTGCAGCCATCATTCCCCACAAATGGAAGCCGGTGGCTATCCAGCTAGAGCTCAGCAAAGGAGAGAGGAAGGCCATTGAGAAGGATGAGGACGAGTGCTTTGATCGATTCATGGCTGTTCTCGAGCAATGGAAGCAATCAGCTAGTCAGCCCCATACCTGGAAAACATTGATCACTGCCTTGAAATCGGCATCTGTTGATGAACAATGCTTAGCAGAACAACTGGACAGAGACTTTTGCTAGTGTTGTAGTTTACGCATGCGCACTTTATTACCGTATACGCAAAGGTTTTTCTTATTGTGCACGAGCATTCGCCGTGCTGCTGCTGGAAAATAGCGACCTACGCGACCCCGGGAGAGCGTCCGCCGGTTGGTCTCGCTCCCTCGAGGGAAGCCATCATCGACCAGTATGGGGACGAGATGGACGAGGCTCTAGTCGGGCCGGTGTACCTTCGGCTGGACGACCCGGCCTTCCGCTCCTACGTCAAGTACGCCAACCAAACATACGAGGAAGAAGAGGCCGGGGATGAAGAGCTAGGCCTCGACCTCTCCGCTCCACCGCCAGAGTCGTGGCCTCTAGGGTCTTCCCGTAATTATGTCAGTGTAGCCGTGTCCGCATGCGGTGAATATCCCACGTTTGTCCGCTACTACCGTTAGTCAGTGTGGAAGCACTGACCCATGTCTGCGTTAGATTCTAGATGAAGCGTCCTATGAAGTGGATATGGATGGAGGGGCTTTCCCTCATCATTCACAAAATCCATGCATGTTTGTAAAGTTCCACTTGTATGGTGAATGTGGATTGTGTGGGAATGAAAGGCTCTCAATCTGAACTACAGGTGGTTTCATGGTCGCATTAGTCGGCAGACGGCATCCTCTAGACTCCACGACCTGCTGGGGGAGCAGGGGGTGTAGCTGGTGAGAGAGAGTGAGACTCAGCCGGGGACTATGCCACTCGTACCTCAGCCGTACCGGCTACGTCCACCACTCAAGATCAACTCCAACTGTGCGACTACTTCATCGGAGGACGGCATAGTTCATGTCTCTCTCGGAGCTCATGGGTTCTACTCAAACTGCTCCTGCATCTTGGAGATGAGAGTCTGGAGTACCTGTCTGTTCCTCACGGTGTGTGTGTGTGTGTGAGTGTATAATGTACCTCATGTGTACGTTAAGCCCATCACACATTCCTTTATTACCATCAGCATGGTTAACTCTTGTGTGCATGTGAATGTATGAACAACTGTGTTTCTCATAGACTAAGTGTGATCACGAAATCTTGCTCGTCAGTATTTTCCAGACATACAGAATTTCCTTGGTTTCTGTAGAAGGCAATGTACACATGTGGGTGCAATTTTGGTCTCTTGATGAGCACAGTGATGTGGCAAAGTTCTTTCTATCTCAAATTCGCATTTCCCACCATGCAGCCAGTTCCTCGTACATTATGTCTTGAGGCACACAGCACCACACGTAGAACCCCCGGCACTGAAGAACTCACGTACTGTCCAACTAACCACTTGTACTACTGTGTCTGCTCTCACCATCTTGTGTCGTACACATTGTTCACAATGACATAGTACAGTATAATGGTGTCCTATCACCTAGCATTGTAGTACACAGCCTCTGGCAAGTCCCATTGTGATCTTCAAGCAGACGGTTGTTCGCTTTACTGTAATGAGAGGAGAATAAATCGACTGGAATCGCTGTGTATTGTATTAGTAACAGACTATGGAAATGGCTACTTAAGAGAGATGATACTAAATCACTGCGGCATCTCTATATTATACATCCAAAAACTACGATTGCATCACAAAGTCTCGATCTGTGCGTCCATGCCATGTAAGCATTGAAGACAGTTCAAAGGAGCAGATTCCGATAGATTTTCAATGAGCAATACGTACAAGCGGTAATGTGAGTGTCTATAGCTTTGGCTCCAGCTTTGAAACACTCCTAGCGCCGTAGCCCACAGCATGTGTCAACCATAGTATGCACACCTAGCCTGCAATGCTCACAACCTCAACATCCTAAACTGGCAACTTCGTATATTTTTATATTTCCAGGTATTGTAGATGTTCATTACGTATTACGTGTATCGTCACACTAGTGTACACGAGGTGTGGTGCCTGCAGTATTGAATGTGGGGAGCGGTTGTGTGTCCTGCGAGTCGGTCGGCATGCTTGAATGAGACTGGGGCTGGGGTCACTCCCAGCGGTCGGGGAGAGCGGACTCATCCTCTCATGATCGTGAGGATGTGGTGTGAAATGGGAGTGTGTGTACAGGTGTGGATTGTACATGTAGGTGCATGAGAGGAGGGGGATGTAAGAGTTGCAGGAAAATAAACAAGGAAAATGGTATGGGTTTTTGAGGAGATGTATGTATGTATGTATGTATGTATGTATGTATACATATTGGTTGATATCCCTAAGCAACCGACATGTATGAAGCTACGTATGGGGAAGTTTTATGAGGCATATACTATCCTGCCGCAATGTAAGGTGGGTTCATACATGTCGGTTGCTAGGGATATCCAACAAATATATTGCATTATTCCGACAGGACAGCATTCGCCCTTACAGGGCTCATGCTGTCCTGTCTGGGCACTGCAACACATACATACATACATACATACATACAGCAGGGAAGCAGCAAATAAAACTACCAGCAGCTGCACTCCGTGTACACACATTACTGAAATCATCTCTTTCTCCCTAAAACAAATCTCCACTACTGTTGTGCTGGCTGTTGTTGTGATGTGATGTGTTCAGACTGATGAGGATCCCAACCTGGGCAAAGTGTGGTTCCATGACTCCATCTCCAGAGAAGAGGTCGTGGACCTACTCACTCACAGTGAGACATTCACCTTCTGTCTCTGCTGGCGAGCAAAGCGAGCCTACCTCGTTGTCTGATTGTGGGAATTTCTATTTGTATGTGAGGGGCACTGCACATGCCGTATGTAACTCGAAATATGCACAAAAATTGTATGTCATTCTAAATAGTATGCGAAAAATTGAACTGCAAGTGCTCGATCGCCAATAATGCATGGTTTTGGTTCTAGTTATAGCGAGTCTACTTCTCTAACAACTTTCTCTACGTGGAATTGTGTCCTTTGAAGTCTGCCCTCCTCTTGTATTTGTTGCATAATGTCAATGTTTGTACACCTCCTGTGTTTTAATAGTCAATTCCTTTAAACCAGTGTAAATGTTTCATTGTCCTTTGTCGGAACCTGTGTGTGTGGTGTGTGGGTATGGTTGTGAATGGAGATGGCTATCATGTCATGTGTTCGCTCTATGTCACACCCAGAGGGCCAAGTACATCTCGCTCCTGAACCACTGGTAGTGCCATAGGCTGGGTTGCCAGATGTGGAGATGTCAGTAGATATGTAGGCCTCATTTGCTGTATAGGCAGTTTTCTGGTGAGACTGTCCAGTGTGGAGAAATCAGAGAGACACTACTCCCTCTCTGTCAAGTAAGCCAATCACCTATGTTATGAGCACGTAAAATTTTAGCTATACGTGAAAAAGGATGGCAAAAGTACATTTGGTAATGTACGCCTCATCTTGTGTGAGGTTTACCAGTTAGTTTTTTGCGGCCAACTCAACACACATTCGTTAGTTATCAGAGGTTTTTCCCGTCCCTTGCCTATGTTTTTACTCCACACATGGGCACAGAAGTACAGCTGGCATTTGATATTGTAACTGTATACATGTCCTGGGTACTTATTGAGTGTGTTGAGTCTGATACTAAGAGTTATGACTTGTGTGAAATACCTCCAGAACTCGAGATAAGGTGCAGAGATTCCGCATCACCAGGTACGACACAGGATACTACATATTTGGAGGGAGACCGTTCAGTAGGTGAGCAGCCGTCTCTCTGGAGACCGCATGTATGCAGTACATTCAGGTATAATGGCCGACTTTTTCTTCCTTTTTCACAGTATGGATGATGTTGTTGACAGATACAGGAGTGAGGTCATCATTGATGGAATCACACTAGGAGCACCAATCATCCAGGTAGTGAGAGTGACGTTGTTCTCAGTGTCAGTTGTATAGAACACTTTGAGCAGTGTGGCTGCCCTGGTTGTAGCTCAGGCGGTAGAGTGCTCTTCCTGGACTGCAGAGTGTCGTGGGTTCATGTCCCACCCAGGGGGAGCTCTTTTCCTTGTTGTCCTGGGTGTTGTTGATTAGTTTGCTTTCCACTTGCATGCACCTCACCTCTATAATTATGATTCTCTACCTCCGTGTGTCTCCCTGTCATCGTACGTTGTAGACTGTGAGGCCAGTGGGTCGGCAGGCAATGACAGTCACCTCTCCACGAGACAGGACCAACAGTATCATCCTGACACAGGCACACAGACAGGGAGAAAAGACCGGACTACTCCTCCTCAGGAAAGGTCTGTATTGCTAGGGTCAGTCATCAACCCTCGGCACACATGGGGTTAATACTGCAGTTGTCTGTATTTAACCCTCGACACGCATGCGCAGCGAGGGTTACAGTAGTTGGTTTGTCTGTCTGTCTGTGTGTCGACGCTTATTCTGGCACTACAGGCTGCGAGGCGGCCTGTTAGCAACACCAGCAGCTTTAGAACTACGCGAGCCTGAAAATAAAAGGGCGATTTCCCTGAAACGACTGCGTTCGAGAGATATGCCATGAAAACAAGCAAAAAAGCCAATATGCATAACCGCACTGAGCTTACCGCGACCTGATCTGCTCGCTATGTGTACCTTGGGGACTCAGGAAGTCACAACGAATGGCACGTATCGACTCCCGCATGCTATCTACTACTGTAGCTAGCCCGTGTCAGACTCTCCGCGAGCTACTAGCGGGAGATTATGAGTAAACACATACAAATAGCCCAGCCCATCAATTAGCAGTATCGCGCATGCGCAGTTAGCCGAGGGTTTGCACTTTAGTGCTTTTCATGTTTTTCTGTAGCTACACTGGCACTACTGGCTACAAAAGGCCAGTCGTAAATGAAAAGCACTAAAGTGCAAACCCTCGGCGCAGGCAGTTAAGCCACCACCACGTGGTTGAATATAATGCGCATGCGCATTTTCCGCAGCGATAAAAATGGCCGACTACGCATTAGCCGCAGAATGCCGGAAGCGCTCTAGCTTTGCAACGGAGCATTTTCAGAGAAAACAGCCTTTATTTTCTGACCTTCGTCGCCCGCTGGGTAGATGGCATCGTTTCTTGGACGAACAGACGTTCGAGGAGTGAGATATAGAGTAACAGACAAACAGACAGACAGACAGACCCAGCTACTGTACCCTCGCTACGCATGCGTGCCAAGGGTAACTAGCTGGTGTGACCTGGGCTCACGATACGTTGTTTTGCCCCAGGGATTGGCTAGCCTTTGCGACATGTTGTGAACCTAGTATGATACTATGTGGGACTTTAGTCAGCTGGCATCACATGGTCTATTGTTACATGGTATGACACTGCAATGACATGTACTGGTCACAGGGAAGAAGAGTCCAGTCTATGGCAAATGGAAGGAGTTTTATTTCGTCATAAAATACGGAGAACAGAAACTGCTCTACTACGAGCGAGAGGACGTGAGTTCTCCCTTAGCATGATAATATAAAACTGTGTCCAGTTTGATACTATTACGCTTTGTTTTTTAAATGTGGGAATTGCCTTTAATTTTCGTCTGTGAAGAAACATCTGATGTAAATCATCTGACGTAACAATTTGCTGTTGGTCATGATTAGGACAACAATCTAATCGACTTGTGCCTGCAGAGTCATAAAGCCAAGGGACTTTTGGATTTGAGACAGTGTCAAACCTTTGCCGTGGATCCCACCCTCTATGGCAGGTATGCATGTTACATCTTTCTTGCTTCAAGGAAAGCAAGCTGTGCACTGACGGCACGTTATGCAGCCAGAATATCGCTGGCAAATCCCAAGTTGGGTCGCTCCCGCTCGACAATGTTCAACATTTGCACTAGTACTAAGTACATAGGATGCTCAGGATGTGGTTAAGGGGTGGGGGTAAGGAGGGTGAGTATCAAGTCCTGCTATGTCTAAACTTCCTGTATTAAACCAACCCTACCTAGTCATCTGAATGTGGGAATCTTCTATGCATAATAGTTTATTACCCTCGGCGCGCATGCGCAGCGAGGGTACAGTAGTTACCCTCGGCGCGCATGCGCAGTGAGGGTACTGTAGTTGGGTTTGTCTGTGTGTGTGTGTCTGTCTGTTACTCTCAATCTCACTTCTCGAATGTCTGTTCGTCTCACAAACGATACGACCTACTTAACGGGCAATGAAGGTCAGAAATTCGAACGGTTTTCTCTGAAAATGCTCCATTGCAAAGCTAGAGCGCTTCCACATTGTATGGCTAATGCCGGTAGTCGCCATTTTATCGCTGGCGGATAATGCGCATGCGCTTATATTTAGCAAAGGACCGGGTCCGCTTGCTCCTTCTATCTTGAAGGCACAAGAAGTCACAACGAATGGCGTGTATCGACTCTCGCGTGCTATCTACTACTGTAGCTGGACCGTGTCAGACTCTCTGCGAGCTACTTCGCCGAGGGTTTGCACTTTAGTGCTTTTCATTGGGTCTGTCTGTCTGTTTGTTTGTCTGTTTGTCTATTACTCTCTATCTCACTCCTCGAACGTCTGTTCGTCCCAGAAACGATACCATCTACCCAACGGGCGACGAAGGTCAGAAATTTCGAACGGTTTTCTCTGAAAATGCTTCGTTGCAAAGCTAGAGCGCTTCCGCCATTGTACGGCTAATGCTAGTCGGCCATTTTTATCAACGGACGGAATGGCTTACCACGGTCTGATCGATCCGCGTGCTCTGCGTACCTCAGAGGCACCAGAAGATGCAACGCAGGGCGTGTATCGCCTCTCGCATGCTATTTAGTAGTGTAGTTAGCCCGCGTCAGACTCTGCGCGAGCTGGCAAGAGACCCGAGTAACAGCTAAAACTAAACCCAGCCCATCAGTTAGTGGTACGGCGCATGTGTTTACTTACGCGTGCGCGTCGCAATGCGCCGAGGGTTTGCACTTCAGTGCTTTTCATTTGTGTATGACAGGCGCTGTACATGCATTTGGGTAAGTATGGGACGCTAATTTGCACAAATTGAGGTATGCTTGGCACGCATACTGCCGAATGCTACAGACTCACATTATACAAAGTCATTTCATTAACCCTCGGCTCACATGTGCTGTGAGGGTTATAGCAAACCGTGATACATGTGCGAAGTATACTGCTGCATGCTACAGAAAAATGACAAGTACCACTGTTTTTACGCAGCATGTCCATCATAACAATGTCATGTTCTCATTAGGAATGGTGTATTTATGGTGATGTTGAAATATCTCAATGAGCTGTCGTTCTACTACTTTGCTGCTCAGACTGAGGAACTAGCACAGGTATGGAAACGCTTATAATTCGATGTACCTGTATATCACATTGTGAGGACCGTAAGACATAATGTTACTTTCCCCAGTTTTATATACACAGGACATGGCATTGTAGTCATGTACCCTATCTCACCGGTAGAGCTGATTGTCTTGCACACTTTTCACCATTCTGAGATCACTAGTGAGATGTGCAGAGGTTATCTGGCAGAGAAGAAAGCTATCCGTCCCCACGCTTAGGGGCTTGTATATTTTCCCAGCTGGTGTCTGTTGGTTTACAGTCTGGTGGTAATGCTTACAGTTTGTCATATAAATATGTAATCCACGGAGTTGTTCTGGTTCACATAATTAACCCTCGGCGCGCATTACAGTACTTGGTCGGCGTGTCTTTGTGTCTGTTCACGTTTTCTGCCACTAGTCGCACCAAGATCGCCGAAAGTCTACGCCAACGGGTTCGGCGCTACGTTTGCTTGATTTCAAAACTGGCGATTTTCGTAAAAGTGCTGCGTTCAAAAGTTATGGCGTGAAAACCAAGTGAACAAGCCAATATGCAAATTAGCACGGGCTTACCTCGACAAGATGTGCTTGCTCTGCATACCTTGGAGGCACAAGACGTCACAACGAAGGGCGTGTATCGACTCCCGCATGCTATACTGTAGCTAGCCCGTGTCAGACTCTCCGCGTGCTACTAGCGGGAGACCACGAGTAAACGCATACTGCGGCCCGGCCCATCAATTAGTGGTATCGCGCAAGCGCAGTTCGCCGAGGGTTTGCACTTCAGTGCTTTTTCATTTACTAAAGAGTTTTGAACAACACACATACATGTGTTTGCAAAGCATTAAAATAGGGGGAAAGGGTGGCTGAACACATGTGTTGTGTTATGTAGGTGTGGCTACGTGTTATGAAGAGACACACTCTCAAGACCCCAGACACGACCAAGACAGAGGTGCAGCAGATCCGCTCTCTCTCGCTGTCCATTCGAGACAACAAGCTGGCCAAATCCAGTGGCCACTCCAATGTCTACTGCCTGGTGTTCCTGGACGGAGCCGCCCTCGCCAAGACCATCCTCATGCAGGTCCCCTGCATCTTTGACGAGAGCTACCTCTTCCAGTGAGCTCTCTCTCTCAATGCACACCATTTCAACTTTTCCAGAGATTGTTTTAGGCAAAAACTATTAGTTTAGAAGTTGAAAAAAATAAAAATGCCACCCGCACATCTCTCCAGACAGACGTCTATGGACGCAGTGCAATGCCAAACTGTACGCTGTCCTTTGAGATGTGTGTGGGTCAGTGGTAGATTCATGGGTAAGGGGAGGATTCCCAGCCAATGCTCAGTTTCAGTGCGGGTCCGGGATTCGAACCGGGCACCTTATGTGACAGTCCCCATGTCTCTAACCACTTAGCCACTTGGGCTGGCCACGAGAGCTGATGAAAAAACGTTCCTCTTATATCAACACTCATATTACATCATTATAAAAAGAGTGTCACAGACCGGGTTCGAACCGCTGATCTCACGATTATGGGTGTGAGTCCTTATCCATCAGGCCACACCCAATACTTGGGATGAGCAGTTCAATACTATATCTATTTGTTTATGCTGACTCTCACTTATGACTCACGTGACCTGATTGGTGTGTTATGCAGGGATCTCCTCCTCTCCACCACCTCGTTCTCAGTGGAATTACTGAGTGCCTCAAAGAGAGCATACATCAAAGACTCCAGCATTGGTATATACAGTGTACACATCATTTTAGAGTGAGCTAGGTTTGAATTGACCAATAAGATTGCAAAGCCGAGGTTTACTATTTCCCGTAGTAAACCTCGACGGGGTTTACTACATGTAGTAAACCTACAGAAACTACAGAAACTACAGTAAGCTGTAAATTCCATGTCACTCTTATCTGGGAAATGTACATGAAAGTGCATGTTTTACAAGTGAAAGTAGACAGTGCGGCATATGTCCTGAACTGAGTAAAGGAACCTACATACATGCTACTAATGATGGTGGGGGTTGGTGCCAATGTTAAAATGAACAGTGCAGTTGGAAAACATAGCTGAAGATAGGTTGAGACCCTGTAGCTGATTACGTGCAGACGTTTGGATTATGTTCTGTGTGGGGATTGGTGCTGGCACTGTTGAGGAGGAGGGAGAGAGTGTGGATTGCGTGTCTACTCGTGGTGTTTTCCTGTTGAGGATGTCAGACAGAGCCTCTCTTTGATCTTCAGAGGTTCTCTTTAGGATCGAACTCCATCGATGCTCCGGTGGCCTGTTCTTGCCATTACAAGTTGTTCATCGATCCCTGAGTGGTACAACCTGCTGGTTGATGTCGCACGAAGTGAATGGTTTGTCTTATAGCCTGGAATGCCTGCAGAACTACACATTCTGGAAACTGTTTTGGCGAGTGTGTTGTGGCCGAGGGGTCTCTTGGAGTACCAGCAAGATGGTGATGGTGTTCGTGTAGGTTGCAGGTAAAAGGCACTCTCAGGAGCATCAGGGGGGCAGAGTGACCAGTACTTCTGAAGAGGCGCACGAAGCATCGTTGAGGTACCTCGAGGTTGGCATGATGTTTCACAACCTTTGGTGCTGTATTGCGCCCCTTCAATCCCCCAGGCCGATTTGTTGATGCATCTTCTGTGTAAAGCAGATATGGTCTTTTATCTGGTCGTTCCACCACCTCAATCTGACATGGTTTGCGGCAAAGTTGGCGGTGCTCCTGACCACTGCGGAGGGCAAAATACAGCCCATTGTAGAAAATTATTGTATCCAGCAGACGTTGGGGTGTGTCATCTCCAAGAACTCCCTTCACCCACAGTAGCTCTTCCTCCTCTCCGTTATGATCTCAGCTGCTTCTTCTTTGATCCCACCCCCTCCCTTGACAGTCTTTCATTTCGGAATCTAATATGCTCTGAAGGTGGAAAACCCTGGGTCTTGGAAGAAGTCTACCTGTCGACCATTCCCTCTCATGTGGCGAAGCAACCCAGCCACAAGATGATGGAGAGTGTTTGGTGGGTACACAGTACCATCTTTCTTTCTAACCTCCAAAACAAGCATGTCAGCCATGGTGAGTTCAGGTTCGGAAAGTTCCACGAGGGGTGAAATATTCTCTGCAGTGATGGAGTTTCTATGCTTCGCCACTCTCCCACAACCTCATGCAATACTCCGTGTCCTGCATGGTACGTCGAGGTATTCCTTGCCTTCTTGCCTCTTCTATTTCCTCATTTGTTTTCGGACCGCGAATCGTATCGCGGTTAAAGTTGCGCTAGAACTGCAGGACTGGATTGCAGCCTCCGTCCAGCGAGGGGGGCAGTAGCTCCAGTGTTGGGGTGCTGAGGAATAGCTCCAGTTTCTGCTTGGGTTTAGAACTTGAAGAGCGGGCGGAGCTGGTTCGGCGGCGCTCGAGCTCGAGCTCGCGGTCAAAGAGTGGGAGGGGCTGGTGTGCGTTGGCGTAGAAGCGGGCGCATGCGTGTTCTCGTAGTCGTCACTTGCCTTCGCCAGTAAGAAGTCTGTGAGGTCGTCCGTGTCGAGCCAGTCCAGGATACCAAAATACAAATTTGCGAGAGCTCCATTTTCGTCTTTGTCGATTGAACGTGAGTGCGCTCACTCTAAATAGTTAGACGCTGCTTCCATGGTAACTACGCGCAGTAGAAAACCTCGTGCCCCGGGGGGTAGCGCCCTCGCTGCGCTCGGGGCGCCACAATGCCGGGGCCCTCGGTTTTCTACTGCGCGTAGTTACCTGGAAGCAGCGTCTAACTATTATTTAGTGATTACCATGTGTCTGTCTATACAGGCCAGCTTGACCTATGTATGTATACACTTCTAGAGACCCACTGCATGTTGTACATTGCACACTATGTATGTATGTTATATAGGTCGTGTGACAATTCAACTGTCGGACATGCCCAATGGGCAGGATGATGACAAGTGGCACCATCTCATGACAAAGGGCTCAAGAACTGCACAAGGCTCCCTCAAACTGGTGGCCAACTTCAAGGTATTTTACATTACATTGATTATGTTTCACAGAACGACGTGAAAGGCAAAGCCATCGAGTCCACTACAGTTGACTTCATGCACATGCACATGTTTTGTTATGTATGTATGTCTCAACAACTTGGTAGCGAGGTAGAAAGGCAAGGCAAACAAGTCAGCTACACCCAGGACAGCTCTTTCTTTTCGAAGAGCTTCCCTGGGTTGGATTCGAACCCACGACACTCTGCAGTCTGTATGTATCTATATATACAATGCAGATTACCATGAAATGTGTCCTGTGTCTGTAATCCATGAGGCATCTCCATTACTGTGCTGTGTGTAGCATGGCACCCACTCCATCAGTAATGGATACACATACCGGTAGTACATACATAGGTCTATGCCATGCTGCATATGTAGGTCATAACATGTATCACGTGAAAAAAATGGTCCATCTCTCCAACGTGTTTGTTGTAACGTTGGATCATGCACACACAAAGGAGGGCAAGACCTGGTTTCGAGCATAGCTATTGTATTGTAACTCTGCACGCATACATTTACACCAATTTCTCTATCTTTCCTCTCCAGCTGTTACTGTCAGACAATCTGACAGTCATAGAAGCACTGGCCACTGTGTGCAAAGATCATCATGCTGAGCTGGCGTGTGCTCTCATACAAATCTTCTGCCACTATAAAACGCTTGTCTAGCAAAATCCCATTAAAAAAGAAGGCAAGTCTATCATTAATTGTAAGTATACTTGGTTGACTAGGATCCTGCATACTCTATGAATTATATCTACTAACACTAGTTAGAAAAACCTTTTTGGCCAAGCGTGTTGACTGCTCTGCAGTCCTCATCAGTGGCAAAAGTACAAAAAGTAGGCAATGGCTGGTTTTTAAAGGCATGAGACACAGAGGAATGAAAATTAAAATTCAATGTAACTAAGAGAGAATAGCAAGAGTAGCAAGTGTAGCTAGCTTTACAAAGGTCGAGATATTAATTTGTAAAATATATACAATAAAAAGAAAAAAGAAAAAAGGAGGGGGGGGGGAGGTACGAAAAGATGAAGCATAGAAGAAGAAAGAAAGCTCCAATCTACTTCAATCCTTGACAATGAGAACAGCCAGTTTGGAAGGTGTGCCCTGGAGTCATGGCACATACAGAGACACTCCAGCTTCAACTGGGAAGGGTGGACCCTTCCACCTGTATATCGCTGTTTGCACTGAAGTATTAATACAGCACTGCTATTGTTCAGTCTAGCCTGAATGGGGATAAGCTCATGCCATAGTTCACCCACTTGCCAACTCATTGCAGCTTGCATGCAGTCTCTCTCTCTCTCGCCAGAACAAAGGTATGTACTTGCATTCCCGTGCCTTATGTGGACGAACTGAGTTTGCCTGCAATTAGTTTTTCGAGGGAGGTGAAATGAAGTGTGTAGTAGTGAGAGGACACTTACTGCATGCTGAGTCCTGAGCATCTTGGAGGATATACTAAGAGTTAAAAGGGAAGAGTAGCAGCCAGTGCTGTACATCTGGCTTGATATCACGCCATAACTTTCACACGTAACTTTTAGCGAAATTGTAAACTTAAAATCAAGGTAATGTAAGCACTTAACTGTTGGTTGTATTGCTTTTTGCTGGTTTGTTGCACGTGGCGGCAGAAAACG
>CASHTH010002669.1:0-14194 GCA_030341885.1 Geodia barretti | reverse complement strand
ATGTTTCTAAACTCTAGTTAGTGCATCTCTCGTCCACCATCAACTGTCTTTCTTTTGGCGTTTTTTTGGAGGTGAGGATAAAAAACCGACGGGTAAGTGACTGGACTCAACAGTCCATTTCTGCTGTACAACGTTCCAATTCACTGAATTGCTTCTCAGAGCAGTGAACTTGTCGAGTGTGCCATACCCTTCCAGGCGGGATTTTATCAGGGCAGGATACTTGTTCAGGGTAGTAGGGAGGTCCTGCAGAAAGTGTCTGAACAGACACATGAGAAAGAACGTACCCTTAAGTTGCACTACAGCAGGTATTTACACGTAGGTACTCACTAGTATAGTGTAGGGTGTAGTTGGAGGAGCTTACCTGTGGTTTATTACCAACCAGAGTAAAACTATGCCACTCCTTGATAATTCTCCTTTTGTGGCTAGGAGTTTGCTTGTGGAGATCAGTAAAACATCTTTGTCGCAATCATACAGGCAGACACGAAACTGTTTCTCGTCAATAAGCACTGTTGGTACAAGTGCTTTGTGCTCAGGGTGGCGTGCTTTTGCAGTGAAGGAAGCCACGACACAAGTCCCAACTGCTTGGGGCAGGTTTGCCTCCTTGGACAGCACCTTTCCCTCCACCGCAGTACTACTCTGGACACTCCCTTCGTCGTCACTGACAATTTCCTCAACGAGTGCACTGATTTCCCCCGAGTCTTTCCGCCAGACAACCTCCATTCCCCTGAGTCTTGCATCCGGGGTTCCATGCCAAGTATCCACAGACCCCAGGCCAAGGTCACCAACCTGTAGCTCAGGTATCTGGGAAATCCGAGTGGTGTACCTGCTTTCCAGGAGGACTTCACGACATAGCGGCACAAAAATTTCTCTGCATAGCTCGACCATTATGTCTGTTTCCATGCGGTTGTACGGATGGAAGGGTGGCCAGATCTTCCTCCTACTGTGGGCGATGAACTCCAACACGGAAGTGCCCGCATCTACAGCTTCAACTGTGAAGAGGTCCTTAACCCGGATTCCCACCTGCCGATGGGCATCATCTACGTGTGCTGCTAAGCGCAAGTCCAAGGCTGAAAAACTGGAGAGCGTAGAAAAGCTGGAAGTCACCTTGTGCGGTACAAAGGCAATCTCAGCATTGATTTGTTCAATAGCATAGTACAGACTGCGTTGATGGTCCGTCACTGTCCCTGTAGCAGAGGAGAGGACACAGGTTGTATATACAGTACAGTGGTGAGCCCTCCCGTGTACTGTTCTAACACAAACACACCCACATACACTTCTCGTGTAAGGGCTGCGCCAGACTTTCAGAGAGGGCAGCAGGGTTAACGTAGTACATGTATACAAGTCGCGGTGGGGGCTAACCTGACATGTTTGGTGGTGGCTCTACGGATACTGCGACTCGACGCCGGACTAACCGCTAGCAGTGCAGGGTCAGAAAATATGTGGGGTTTTCTCTGAAAATGATCCGCTGCAGAGCTAGAGCGCTTCCAGCATTGTATGATGCCCGGTAGTCGCCATTTTATCGCTGGCAGATAATACGCATGCGCTTATATTTAGCACAGGCACCTCGACCGGGTCCGCTTGCTCTGTCCATCTTGAAGTCACAACGAATGGCGTGTATCGACTCTCGCGTGCTATCTACTACTGTAGCCCGTGTCAGCTCTCTGCGAGCTATATACTTCGCCGAGGGTTTGCACTTTAGTGCTTTATGTGAGATGGTGGGTGGACGGTGCGTGACGATCAGATGCCGCTTTACTCCGGCGGACGGGAGCGGTGCGCATGCGCAGATATACATATAGTCGTTTGTCCATGCTGCATCAGCATGCTGTCCTTGTCCTATATACTAATGTGGAGTTACACATTCGCGATCATGTCATGCAATTTGATAGTGATAAAACAATAAACATGCTCACATCACATTTACTTCTTCTTATCTGTGATGACCTGTGAAAAGAACACAAAACCAGGGTATATAGAAACAGGCCAGTGATCAGTTAGTGTTTTATATACCTGTCCAGCAATCTGGTCAAGATCTTTTTGTCCCTTTGACGTTATTCTGCGACCACTATAGACGACACAAAAAAGTCACATTCTGCAAGATTGCCGTGCACTCAAGGGCTCACACACTCAACAACACACAGAGGAGTATAACTACAGCGGATATGCTACGAACATACCGCAGGAGAGCCTATTAGAACACTGTACATCATTGCACCGCTTTCTACGGACGAGGTAGCAGCAAATGAAGCCTACACACACCAATTGATCCAACAACAGGACACGACGAGGATATTTTACATTCGTGTAAATCATTACTAGAATCCAACTCTTAAAACACAGTTGTAATGTCTTGACTTTATTGTACTAATGTAGCTTTTGTCAGGTTCGTAATTGTGCGAAAATTAAATACGCCTAGCTGCGAAGACACGTGTAGGTGCGAAGAAGTTGTTCGGCTGTTTGGCTGCGTTATTTTCATGATGTCTGACTCCGAAAACACAGAGACCTCTACAACACCTGCTCGGCCGTTCACTGCTGCTCGTGGTATGTGGTCCCGCAAGCGACAAGAGTGAGAAAGCTGCTAAGGCACGATCGATGAAGCGTGTTCGTGCGTCAAAAACTGGTGAGTCTGGTCTTTCATCGAGCCTCTCTGTACCCAGGATGACCCCTGAGAATGAGACTACTCCACTGACTGGCAATAGCATGACTGCAAGCCGCGATAGCCAAGGCGGTAAGTGCACTGGCCGCGTAGCGGCGATCCTTCAACTGAAACTGCTCCCACTACACAACCCCAGACTGGACACGAGCAAGCTAACATTCAGCCGGCTGAAGATGATGCTACTCCCTCTGTGTCGGGTTCCTCACCACTGTCACCGAGAAGTCTGGCTTGGTCGCGTAAACGCAGCCAAAGGGAGAGGGCTGCCAGAATGCACAGAGGGAGTGGCGGTGATGTCTAGGACAGTGAAGGAAATACGTCAGCAAGAGACCCTGACTTTGCTTATCAGTCCGAGGAAGAGCCTGAACATGACGACGATTCTAGTGATGAAGAATTCGCACCTCAGGAGTTTGACGACTGGATGCTGTCACTCCGCCTTGATCAGAGAAAGATGCTCTCTGTGATATTGATGAAAACGTTCAAGAGCCGAATAAAATGAATGCCAAAGATGGTGCTACGGAAGCTGGATCGGCAGTTGGATCGGCAGTTGGGTTCAACGAGAAGACGATGCAAAGAGACAGGAATGACTGGTAAATATCATTGATACAAGGGAAATAGCAACGTCTAGCTACGTGACGCGGCCTGCTATTGACACTATTGCCGATTTGTTCTATAGGACATTTAGAACATATTTGAAGGAAAACAGCAGAGTTATCAGAGCGTTTACCGACGCTCTATGTAGGGATGACACGAGTGAAATCTCACGTGATCCGCGTACATCCTCGAAACTCGGCGAGAATGGCTAGCTATGTCTTCAAAACACACCCAAAATCTCTCACGGGTCCATATCTACCTATACATATGCCCAGAAGTTTCATATGTCCCTGCAATTCTCGACACGAGAATCCGCTCTTATGCGATTTCTGATTTTCGTGTCATCATATTCTTCATCTTCTTCTTCTTTAAACCCGCTATCTCCTTACCAGTACCAGTTGGAGCGCTGATTTTTTCACTGAACGTCTCCAATTTCGTCCGAGGTGTGCACGGACATCAAGCGATCGTTTCTTTCTTGCCGCAAGTCACTACTGCAGATCATGGAGCTCTTCCATGGTCGACACTGAACAACGCCATTTGCTGCTAACTCAGCATCAATGGTTCAATGGTTATTATTGCATACACCAGTAAAGGCAGCAAAAAAAAAAAAAAAGGACAGAAATAATGGTATCAATCAATCATCATCATACCCTGGGTTTACAGGAGTTGTAACACAACACGCACACAAAAAACAAAACAAAAAAATAATGGAACATGGAGAGACATAGTCCGGGGTTTAGGTGAGAACGGCAAGTCTGGTGAGAGACAAAGACAGCGCTGTCGGCAGCAGGAACCAAGGGGGCTACCCATCCCGCCATGACATCCAACAGATGCCACGTGTTCGTGTCTAGCAGGGCTGAAGTCACTCAAGTTGACTTGCCTGGAACCTCATACCACCATAGATCAGGATTGCGGGGGCGTAGGCAGAGGTGAGATACCATCACAGGCTGTCGGCAACACGAACCAAAGGGGCTACCCATCCCACCGTGACGTCCACGACTACAGACGCCACGTGTCCGCGTCTAGCAGCTGCCTGTTGCTCGAAATCCCCGGTAGGCACCCCACACCCGTCAGGGGGTCTCCCACGCCATACACACGAACAAAACGGTGTCAGTCACAGAGCTAAGGCATAGAAAGACGCCTTAGAAAATACAGCAGTCGCATCAGTGAGCCGTGGAAATTTGATTTTGATAGGAACGGGTTCAGCGACAAAAAGTACATTACTATTCCATACTTCAATTGTAGTGAAAGTAGTAATAATAGTTGGTTTGTCTCTTATTATGTTCATGTGTTAGGTAAGATGAAAGCACAAATACACATACGTAAGCTAAAACACAAGCCCACATACACAAAATGGTATGCACAAACTATATGAAGCTCACTAGTAGAAAAGACGAACAGCTTGGGAAACACCGGCCTCTGTAACGATATATGTCGTCAGTCTCAAAAATGACACTGCTCCAGCAGAAGCTGAGAATGTATCACAAAATATCAACGTCAAACCTAAAATAAATTATGAACAAAAAACTATGACATGAAACTAATAGACAAGAGGAACGACACTCTAATTTTTTTAAATGGGCAAAGTACATAAGTGAGTGTGAAAATGCAATTATACCCAGGAGATTATAATATGTTATGAGGAATGCCTGTTTGGCGAGCGAGCGCAAGAAGTTCATGCCCATCATTTTAACCGCAGTGCGAGCAGTTATTTCACACGTGATTAGAGCGTTAGGGACGGTCAGTCACGGCGCCCCATATAGCAGTACAATATTCTTGTAGAAGCGCTTACGTATCGCCGGATAGAAAATGGCACATCCGCCCGTTGAGACCACTAGGTAGGCTCGCTTAGCTCGCCAATTAACCAACCAAAATTTGACACCATTTGGTTTAGGTGATGCGCCCACGAGTGATGGCACATGGAAACTTAATTTTTAGAGAAAGGGGACCAATTCACTTCTATATCACTGTTTGCTGAATTCTTCCTAATTAAAGGTTTATGCTGTTTCCTGTTTTTAGACCGCAGTCACGCGCAATTGACCAATCAGAATACAGAATTGCGGGGGGTTTATTTTTCATAGACACCTCGTTTCAGGTGTCTAATGGCGTTTGCAGGTGGTCTACAGCAAACTCCCCGTACAAAATGGCTATTCTCAAAAGTCGTTATCTGCGCAAACCGGCCGATTCCACGTCCGGTAAGCGTAGAAGGCGCGACTGGTAAAGTAGCTCTTTTAAAAATGCGTAGTGCACCTGCAAGAAGTCTGTGGACAGTCTCCGGAGCTCGCGAAAGTCAGAAATGACGTCAATATTCTACGAAAAAAGCGTCGGCCTCTTCAGCTCTGGCGATACACAAACACATTGGGCCGTTGCTAACCCTTTCAAACGCGCACGACCAATGAGGGCGTTTTATGATGACGTAAACGATGTTTGACGGGGGGCGGGGCTGTCTCCTCGGAGTCGGACAAAATCTCGCACGTAAAAAAAGCGTCTTGTTCCATCCGAAGGTAAGAATGAGCGCAGCGTTGCTAGCTTGTTGCTACCCATTTGAACGCGCAAACACCAACCAGATACTTCGGTCTAAACCGGTTAGACGCGGAAGCTCGGTGTCAACGTTACATTGCAACCCTCGGGGCATGTGGGTAGCGCCCTCGCTGCGCTCGGGACGCCAACATTCCACAGCCCCTCGGGTTGCAATGTAGCGTAGACACCTCGCTTCCGCGTCTAACCTATATTTATGTAGCTACTTTTACTCAACTTTTGTGACCCATTTGGGATGTGTCGGCTCATAAGGGGTATATCTAAAGATAGAACACAATAGCTAGTTAACAATAGGTGGAAGGCTGAAACATTCTGATGCGATTCCTCCCAAGTGTGTGTGCTATAATATAGAACAGAGCTGCTTGCAGCATGTGAGAGGTCCGGATATAAGCTGACAACATGGCCAGTTACTTGAAACAAATTCGGTTGACTAGGAAACTGTAGGACATGTGAATTTCTATACCAAGTTGTGTCGCTCCCGCTCGCCAAAAATGTTCAACATTTCCACTAGTATATATACGACAGCGTACGTCGTGTAAATGTGCATGCACGGCTTTGTACCAAAGTCAGCAGTTACATGAAACAGCAATAAATTCCTAGGGTTGAGTATACACTATAGTTTGCAAATGAACTACTATAATACTTTCTTCTCTTCTTTACAGCTTCACTGTTTTGACAACTGCTTGCGTTTCTAGTTTGTCATCTTCAACAGTTTCAAGACACGAGGGTGAAACTGCTTGGAGATCTGTTTTGTAAAGAACACTGATTAACATTAAAGTCACAGAATTATAGTGTAGCTATATACCACTTTGTGTGATTGTGCTATTTCTCTTGTGTCTGGCCCTCTGGTTTGTAACCAGCAAGAAGCACGTGATCAGAGTAGTCAGTAGGAGAATAACCAGTGCTAGACTCAGTGCAACTGAAAGTCCAGTCATTACTCTGGATTTTGAAGCTGCATAATTATACCAAATTATGATCAATACTAATATCAAGAAATGGTGTTGTTACCACTCTCAGTCTTGGTGTTGCCACAGATTGGTCTGATTTCAAGCTTTACATCTTGAAGGTGCAACATAGAAGGCCCTTCAGATCCATCCTCTTGTATTTCATGCACAGACATACCAAATACCCCTGTTTGTTGCACTGTAAAGCATTTTAAAACTGGTACATAATCATTTGTTCCGCGAGAAATGTTGAAGACCAGCAGTGTGTGTTCATCAGAGTAGAGTTTCAGAGAACACCCTATTGCAGATGAGCCACTGACAAAAACACAGGAACAACATATTCCCCCAATTACTGGTTCAATAGCAGAGTAAAAACCTGCAAAGATAAAAACAACTTTCAAACAAAATTAATAGTCCACTAATGGTATATAAGGTCGGGTAAAGTAAAGATACACAGGTTTTATGAAGTCCAACTGTTGTGACAATTGGATGCAACATGGTTGGTGCCACAGCTGTAATTTGTGAGATAGAATACTTAACTTAGCCAAATGAAGGTGCAGGCTTTAAATTTGGAATTGATGCATGCATGCCAAAACGAATTTGACTACAACTTGGTCTATAATTCAAACCAGGTTGAGATGTAGGAGAGGGTGTCTTTGTTGGTGCAGACGAAACCGAGAATGTTCCTTCAGTGGTGGTACTCAGGAGTGTAGAGAGTGCATGAGATGTAGAGAGCTCCAAGATGGTAGAGCTAACTCTTAGTGTGACAGTATCTCTGACTAAAGAAAAAGTATGGATATTGGATATTGACTGCGGTGCTTTAGTTGTTGTGACAATTGCTCGAGGGAATAAAGTAGGCGTGAAATACTGATTGCACATGTCACTGTCATTACAGCACAACACAGCCTGAGTCTCTGAGACACGGCCACAGAATGTTGGATTCCAGGTTGTAAACACACAGCCTAAATCTGTCCTGATGGAACCGTCATCACGCACTGATCTTCTGGTATAGCATGCACTGTGGGATGTGTCGATTGTGCAGGTCCATTCTTCCCACCGACAATCACTTAGTGGTGCTTGATCATTGCAACTGCATCTCAGTGCTGTGAAATAATGTAAAGATAAATATATCTACATTCGTACAGTGCAAAACATTTCAGTGGGTCGGTGAAAGAACACCTGCAGGTACAGCACTGGACAAATCAAAATGATTCTCAAACAGCTAAGCACTAAGCCCTCAAAATTATTTCTGTAGCAGTTAATGGGTGTACATAAAGCAAGAAAGGTATTAATTTGTCACAATACGTTCACCACCATTAATTACTCCAGTACTTCCTCCGTTGACCTCCTCCCGTGAATTAAAATTACATTCCTTGTTAGCCACATTCGTTTTTGATTGTAGAGTAATAGTACTCATGAAGTCTACATAATGTGTGAACCGGACATTATTAGAGTACTACAGTAACTGTGAGTGCTGAGTCTAAAAAGCGAAGTAAGGTATTGTGAGTAGCTACAATGTGCAGCAGGTGTGTTTAGTTCATGGGTGGTCTGCACTTGCAGAGTGCATGAAGATATTATGATGCACAAGCCCAGCAGCCAGTAAACAGCACCACTACACCAATGAAAAGCACTAAAGTGCAAACCCTCGGCGAACTGCGCATGCGCTGTACTTCTAAATTGATGGGCTGGGCCTATTAGTCAGCGTTTACCCGTGATCTCCCGCTAGTAGCTCGCGGAGAGTCTGACACGGGCTAGCTACAGTAGTAGATAGCATGCGGGAGTCGATACACGCCCTTCGTTGTGACTTCTTGTGCCTCCGAGGTACACAGATAAAGCGGAGCAGGTCGAGGTAAGCTAGTGCTAATTAGCATATTGGCTTGTTCACTTGGTTTTCACGCCATAACTTCTGAACGCAGCACTTTTAAGAAAATCTCCATTTTTAAAATCAAGCCAGTGTAGCGCTGAACCAGTTGGTGTCGCTATTTTACCTGTTTGTTGCGCGTGGTGGCAGAAAACGTGGTAACAGACGGACAGACAGACGGACAAACCAAGTACTGTAACCCTCGCTGCGCATGCGCGCCGAGGGTAATTAGTGCAAGATATCTAAAGATGACCCGTAGCTAGACGCATATACCCATACGAATAGTTGATAGTTATGGACTTTTTGTGAATTCTTGCTTTAGCAGTGGTGTATATACATCTCATTTTTGGCTGTATCCATTCCTGAGACTGACAGGCTGAGGCTCATCAGTAAGTAGTTACTACTATTGAGGTTGAATAGGAAAAACTATCTACTTATATAGTGCATGAAGATGGGATCTTGCTCCCGCATGGTATCTACTGCTAGCTAGGCTGTGTCAGACTAGCTAGACTCTAGGCACACCAGATACCAGCGGGAGACCACAAGTAAAGGAATACTAATAGCCCAGCCGGAATCGCGCATGCGCATTTCGCCCAGGGTTTGCACTTTAAACTTTTTCATTACTCCAGTACTTCCTCCGCTGACCTCTTCCCGTGAATGAAAATTGCATTCCTCATGAGCCAGATGCGTTTTTGATTAGTAGAGTAATAGTACTCATGAAGTCTGCAAAATGTGTGAACCGGATATATATTAGAGTACTACAGTAACTGTGAGTGCTGAGTCTAAAAACTGAAGTAAGGTATTGTGAGTACAATGTGCAGCAGGTGTGTTTAGTTCGTGGGTGGTCTGCACTTGCAGAGTGCATGAAGATATGATGCACAAGCCCAGCAGCCAGTAAACAACACCGCTACACCCACCAGTGCAAGATATCAACTATGTATAAAGAGGAACCGTAGCTAGACGCCTATACCCTTACGACTAGTTGATAGTTACGCATTGCTATAGTTTTTCTCATGGACTTTTTGTGAATAATTGCTTTAACAGTGGTGAATAAATCTCTTTTTTGGCTGTATCCATTCCTGAGACCGACAGGCTCATCAGTAAGTATAATTATATATAGCTACTACTAGGTAGACAAGGAAAGACTGTCTGCTTATATAATATTATAGTGCATGAAGATGGAATCTAGCTCCCTCATGGTATATATTGCTAGCTAGCATGTGTCACTAGCTATATAGACTAGGCACACCAGCTACCAGCGGGAGACCACGAGTAAACGCATACTAATAGCCCAGTCGGGATCGCGCAGGCCGAGGGTTTGCACTTAGCTTCATTACTCCAGTAGCTACTTCCTCCGCCGACCTCCCGTGTTTTTTATTGTAGAGTAATAGTACTCATGAAGTCTACATAATGTGTGAACCGGACATTATTAGAGTACTACAGTAACTGTGAGTGCTGAGTCTAAAAAGCGAAGTAAGGTATTGTGAGTACAATGTGCAGCAGGTTTGTTTAGTTTATTGGTGGGCTGAACTTGCAGAGTGCATGAAGGTAGTGTGATGCACAAGCCTAGCAAACAGCACTGCTACACCTATATACCCATAATTATTAATTGTTTATGCATTTTACAAGACAAATGTAGCTGTTCTCATTGGCTTTTTGTGAATTTTTTTCAGTGGTGTATAATTATATATAATATTTTGGCTGTACCCATTCCTGAGACCGACAGGCTCATCAGTAAGTAGCTACTACTACTGGGTAGAATCGGAAAGACTGTCTGTTTAGTGCATGGAGATGGGATCTGGCTTTATGACGCACGGTGTTTTTTAAGAATAGTACATTTGTGTGACATAACTAGAGTTTGTACCCAAAGGCTAACCATACAATGATGGAAGTAAGATGAAGGAGAAGAGCACAACCAATGTAGGTTTCCGCAACATCACACCTCACTGCTTTCCTGACGCTCGTCAAGTCTGTAGGTTTGAGGCCAAAATCTTCGACGGGACTGACACACTATATACTGGAGTTGCGGGTCACACGGCGCGCATGCGCATGGAGTTTGTGGCCGTCCCCTCGGCCCCGCGGTGACGTAAATACTAGGGCAAGGCATTTTATAGACTCAACGTCTTCTTCCAGCTAATCGTGTGTATGTTTTTATTTCCATTTTTCAGACCCTTTCAGCGTGCAACCACTAGGGTAAGCCGAAAATCGGACACCATCGTTTTTCAGGACGCACTGAAGACTAAAACCAAATTACGTTGTTTTTGCAGCGTACAGGACATATTGGCGAGGAGCGGGAGCGAGCCAACCTAGTCGTTCGTTCGGGCGGAATGTATCTTACGTCGTACGTCGTGTAAGTGCGCATGCGCGGCTTCGTTACACGCATCCATCCACCCGTACACACGTGTGCTAATCTGACAACCGTGGCAACCATGGATCATCAGTGTACAGAGGATGCCCTTCGTCGTCGAAGAGAGCGGGAAAGAGAACGTCGTGCCCGTGAGACTCCTGAGCAGAGAGAGGCTCGGCTTTCTCAACGCCGACTGCGTGATAGGGAACGGGCAAGGGAACGCCTCGCCGCCGAAACAGCGGAGGAAAGGGAAGCACGACTAGCGAGACGTCGTGTGGATAGGGAACGCATCGCCGACGAAACAGCGGAGGAAAGGGAAGCACGACTAGCGAGACGTCGTGTACGAGATAGAAGCTACCACGCAAGGCGAATTGCTGCCGAGTCCAGCGAGGAGAGAGAGGCCCGCCTGCAACAGGTACGACGTAACCGACAACAACGGATTGCTGCCGAGTCCAGCGAGGAGAGAGAGGCCCGCCTGCAACAGCTACGACGTAGCCAACAACAACAGATTGCTGCCGAGTCCAGCGAGGAGAGAGAGGCCCGCCTGCAACAGCTACAGCGTAACCGACAACAACAGATTGCCTCAGAGACTCCACAAGAGACTGAAGCAAGACGTCAGCGTGACCGAGAAAGTCACATGCAGCAGGCAAGTACTGCCACTTCAACCCAACCTCAACTTCACCAGCCAATCGCCCAATCAAAGATGAACAAGTTCCATTCTGAAATGGCATCTTTGCAGATGTCCATGTGCATCACATGCCATGAGAGGTTCCCTGGCTTGACTGTCCGGATGACTCCATCTGGTACAGAGTGTTCGCGTTGCGTTCGGGACAAACACAGTCCTAAAGCGTACTCATCACTGAACAACATGGACCCTGGTCCTCTGCCACATGAATTATCTGTAAGTCACAGTTATGGGATGGGAATAGTGTTATGATTGCCTCACCTATTGTGATGATTGTCACACCTATAGCAAAGAAAAACACTGTTACCAGAAGCTACATTTTCGCCGAGTCTGACACAGGTGGAAGAGATGCTCATCTCTGCAGTGATGCCCATCATGTCGCTGTACAGACTGCCACAGGGACAGTACGGGTACACAGGACATGTAGTCAACCTGCCACAGGATGTGGCCTCCTTCGCCCAGAGTTTGCCACGACTGCTCTCTGACCTGGATGTCATTGTTGTGAGGAGGGAAGGAGCCAATCAGACCCATCGTGACTTCCGAGTAAGGCGAAGTGTAGTTCGCAGAGCTCTGCAATGGCTGGTTATCCACAACCTGTACTATCGATCCTTGGGTATTACCATCGACACCACGGCTTTGGAACAACTCCCACAAGATGGAAATGTTTCTGACCTTGTATCAGTCACTCAAGAGACCTCATCCTCAGACAGTTGTACCAGCACATCAACAGTTGACGGGACTTCTAGGGATATAACCACTGATACATTGTACGATGAGCATCTGCAACAGTCATTCGTTCCTATTGCTGCCCCCTCAATGACGAAGCAGGAGGCAGTGCAGCAGTCAGTGGATCAGCGTCAATCCAGCTCCTCCTCCCACGCACCTCTGATGTGGCCCTCTATTGGTCAATGAGTTCACCACCGAGGGCTACTTCACCTGTGCCTTCCCCACCCTCTTCCCCACAGGAGCAGGTGACTTCCTCGGCCAGCGTCAGGTCCCAGCCACCATCGGGAACTACTTCAAGCACCTGATGCAGTACGATGATGGTCGTTTTGCCAAGCATCCACGATTTCGTTTCTTTGCTCTCAACACCGAGATGCGACACCGTGCCCTTCAGACTGGCCGAGTGTACGTCAGACGACCTGCGGGACAAGGTGGGGAGACAGGGGTACGGTAGTTTGGTCTGTCTGTCTGTCTATCTGTCCGTTACTCTACATCTCACTTCACGGGTGTTTGTTCGTCTCACAAAGGATATGACCTGCTCGGGCAACGAAGGTCAGAAAATAAAGGCGGTTTTCTCTGAAACTGCTCCGTTGCAGAGCTAGAGCGCGAAAAATCCGTACACAACGGACAGGATAGCTTACCGCGATCTGACCGATCCGTGTGCTCTGCGTACCTCGGAGGCACCAGAAGATGCATGCAACGCAGGGCGTGTATTGCCTCTCACGTGCTATCTAGTAGTGTAGTTAGCCCGCCGCGTCAGACTCTGCGCGAGCTGGCAAGAGACCACGAGTAACAGCTAAAATTAAACCCAGCCCATCAATTAGTGATACGGCGCGCGTTTACTTACGCGTGCGCATCACAATGAGCCGAGGGTTTGCACTTCAGTGCTTTTCAATTTTATAGAGGCCATCCCTATCTCGGAGGGTCTCTTAATCAGAGGTTCCACTGTATTTGGACGTTTGGGAGTTATAGGCTGCTCTTATGTTGTATATACAAAACCACGGGTTCCTGAAGAAGTATTTTTGCATGATGGTTGTGCAGGTGCAGCGGAGTTATACTGTCACACAATAACAGCATTTCCGTCTGTCTGTCTACATTATCGAGCTGATCTTGGATCTTGTCCATGCAAAACACCGGAACAGGTATAGGCAGCGTACCACACATGACCTTTGTTCTTTTGTTCTAAGCATAGCCTAGTAGTCTGACGTGCATGATGTTATGTATAAAACGGTGCATCATCTGACTTACATGCATTTTTATGAGTTATCTGAGGATGCATTGGTGGTGCAGTTCTATACCAGCTTGTATATTCTTGCCCCCCCCCTCTTGCCCTGCATTAATATATCTGGATGTCGTAACCAAAGTGGAACTGAAAATCTGTGATCAAAATTATCGGGAGGCTCACATCACACTACTATAATTAGTCTGACACAGGGTTTTCCGCCCTAGCTATATATGCAAAAAAGATATATACCTCAATCCTCCTTTCTCTCGCATCATTACCTATTTCGCAGTTCGACGAAATTTGGAGTTTAGGGGCGACCGCTAAACTTGTTGGTTTATGCACTAGTTTTTCCTCGTTTCCAGATGTCTCCTGCATCTGAAAGCACCAACTCAGTTGTCTTTAACGAGCAGGAAACCGTGTGCTCGTGTATTGATGATACGCACGTAGCAATTCCCGCCCGCGCCCACGGACCTGCCCAACTGCGTGACGTATGTTTCTGAAGAGCTCAATCACGGCATTGGCTGTCTAGCTATAAAAAAGGACACTGTGGCAGCATAATTACTTTCATCTCCTAAATAATTGCATCTCTTCACTCTGCAATCGACGCCTAGAGAGTGCGATGGAAAA